>JACVVK020000456.1:187500-192500 GCA_018292915.2 Batillaria attramentaria | reverse complement strand
TCAGTTCACGATCAGTCCTTTGTCTCTAGGATGAAGGAGTATACGCGACCTTGTGAACGTCCTTGTTCTGACAACTGAAGGATTCCATCGTGCTGTGGTAAGCCTCTGTGGCTTCCCTGTGTGTCATTGATGTCACACCAGTGCCACTCTCGATCTCCTTCACGATGGCCACCTGTTGACAAGGTTTACGTTAGTAACGTTTAAACTGTTTAACAAATAACGTAGCGCTGTTGACAATTCAAACAGTAGTGACATATAAAATGTTTCACACACGGGAACGTAGCGCTGTTGACAATTCAAACATTAGTGACATATAAAATGTTTCACACACGGGAACGTACCGCTGTTGACAATTCAAACGTTAGTGACATATAAACTGTTTCACACACGGGAACGTACCGCTGTTGACAATTCAAACATTAGTGACATATAAACTGTTTCACACACGGGAACGTAGCGCCGTTGACATAGTTTTTAAAAAAGTGTTTAACACATTACGTGCCGCTATCGACACATTTAAAGTTAGTGACATCTATGCTGCTTAACACATAACGTACCGCTGTAGACATTTAACATTGGTAACCTTTAAACTGTTTAACACATAACGTACCGCTGTACACATTTAACATTAGTAACCTTTAAACTGTTTAACACATAACGTACCGCTGTAGACATTTAACGTTAGTAACCTTTAAACTGTTTAACACATAACGTACCGCTGTAGACATCTAACATTAGTAACCTTTAAACTGTTTAACACAGAACGCACCGCTGTAGACATTTAACACTAGTAACCTTTAAACTGTTTAACACATAACGTACCGCTGAAGACATTTAACATTAGTAACCTTTAAACTGTTTAACACATAACGTACCGCTGTAGACATTTAACATTAGTAACCTTTAAACTGTTTAACACATAACGTACCGCTGTAGACATTTAACATTGGTAACCTTTAAACTGTTTAACACATAACGTACCGCTGTACACATTTAACATTAGTAACCTTTAAACTGTTTAACACATAACGTACCGCTGTAGACATTTAACGTTAGTAACCTTTAAACTGTTTAACACATAACGTACCGCTGTAGACATCTAACATTAGTAACCTTTAAACTGTTTAACACAGAACGCACCGCTGTAGACATTTAACACTAGTAACCTTTAAACTGTTTAACACATAACGTACCGCTGTAGACATTTAACACTAGTAACCTTTAAACTGTTTAACACATAACGCACCGCTGTAGACATTTAACACTAGTAACCTTTAAACTGTTTAACACATAACGTACCGCTGTAGACCTTTAACATTAGTAACCTTTAAACTGTTTAACACATAACGTACCGCTGTAGACATTTAACATTAGTAACCTTTAAACTGTTTAACACATAACGTACCGCTGTTGACACATTAGCCTCTCTAAACCAAAAACTTTCAATAATCCAAAACTTCCGGCTGTTACTCAGAACTGAAATGTCAGATGGGACTAAACTTTGGATTGGGTGTTAGTGGAACTATGCGTGTTACGCCGTAAAACACTGCGTGATGGGCATCTCTGAAAAACAAACAAACTGTATTGTGTATGTTTAAAGTACAGACCGCAGCATCATGAAGACTTGAACGGTCCCGGACGAGGGGATCCCAAGAAGCGTCAGGAGCCTCCACGATGTAGCAGTCGTCCCGGGAAATGACGACCACGATGTTCTGCAAAACAATGATGTTGATGATGACGATGAGCAATCAATCAACAGACTCAACACAATCATGGCGATCACGTGTTGCGTTTAAAGCATCTCGGCGTGTCGCATGTCGAGCATACGGCAGAGAATAGTACTAGACACCATTGGCGTAAGGAGAAGAATGAGAAGAAATGACGACATCCCAAATAACGTCACAGCGTTCCGTCTGAAGGTCATGACGTCCACGCACCTTACGCTGTCTCAAACTCCCTATGGCTCAGTTCAAACAAAGCCTTTGAGTGTAATTTCTAGAGGTGATGTTAGAAATAGTCAGATTTCTCTATTCTCAGGCCAGTATTGAGAAAAAGTTCACAAAAATCTACTCAAGGGAAGAAAAACTGATAACAGTTTTCTTACCATAAAAAAAACCAAAAAAACGCAAAGTACTCGAACTTAAAGGCACGTTTACTGACAGTCAGAGTGTCTGAATACACTAGTTCAAATAAGAACAACAACCTGAAGCCTCACTGTCTATTTAACAACAAAATCAAACTTGGTGTGCGCTTCTTTAAGGAGTAACTGAAACAGTTTTTTTTTTTATATCACCTTTTTTAACATTTTCAAGTATTTGATTTTTTCTTTTTCTGTTTTACTCAGAATACAGTTTTACCCGCAGATGACACATCGTACATACTGTTGCCAGATGCCTATACTACTTTGAAACCAACCATTGTCAAACTCTATTCATAGGCTGTCAAAGGCCGAGACGAGCAACCTCAGTCCTTACACCAAAGCATGATGATAATGATGACAGAAACAATAGTACTAATAATAATGGAGTTTTAAGGGCGGAGAATTGCTGTCAAGCTGGCTCAGAGCACTTTACAATGATATCCTGCCAAATGAAACATACGAAACTTACTGACGCGAAGTCACACACACACACACACACACACACACACACACACACACACACACACACACACACACACACACACACACACACACACACACACTTACGTGTCGGTCATCGTACTCCACCCTGTAGTGTGTGCCATCACTTCCATCTACGCGGTCAATGGCCAGACCAATAGGACGGATTTGACCCTGCAAAAAAAAAAAAAAAAAAAAAAATCAACCCTGAAGATTCACTCTGACTTTTTCAAAAATAAATTTTGTCTGCATAGATTTCAATTCGGCTTAGATTATTCTCGTGTTGGCTGCAGTAAGAGCTGCCAAGAAACGGTTTGTCTTGCCTGAGTTTTGCATACAGGGCCAGAACCGTTTTTTTGTTGTTGTTTTTTAAAAAAAAAGTACCCTGTCGATTGGCAGGAATTAATTTTGGTTGGAGTTCTCCTCACCAAACCACGTCAAATTCACGTGCAGACTCGTTTACGGTGCCTATTTTGCATAACAATACGATGGATAGTAAAGTTTATTTTTTACTATAATATGTAACTATATATATCTTCTCGATCTCCGCAAATTTTAACAACCCTCCGTATACCAGTTTTGATGGATGTCCCTAATCCCTCTTGTGACGCGGTCGTTCAGCCTCAGGATCTCGCCTTCACGTACACATGCAAACAATATAGTACGGTATGGCATGGCAGGCTTCTCCTCGGCACATATATCCATCTCTTCTGAGATGCTCATGGCGCCGCAGGGCTGGAGGACGAAGCCGTGAAAGCCAGCTGCCCCTAAGCACTACTTCATGTGCAAACCTTCACCCTAGCTGCTATTCACTTTGGTGCGTGCGACAGTATTTCTGTTTTCTACGCCACCGGCCACAGCTTGTTCGTCTTCAAATGATGGACGTTAGGATTTGTGGCGTGCACTGTCGATATTTGTGCTTGTGTGCTGAATATCAAGTGTTGCGCGTGCACGTTAACAATCCTATTCCAAACGGGACGGACCGAGGAATGGAAAACAATGGTGGTGCGACGGGGTGAGCGGTGGTCTAATAGGCAGCGCGTCGGATTTAGCCGCTGCGCTACTGAACGGCCGTCACCAATGTCACGGCGATGAAGCGTGGGTTCGAGCCCAGGTCGAGCTTGTGATATGTGATACATGTACCGTTTTTTTCCTGGCTACCGGGCTGCTCATCGGGGGTTTCTCTTCGGGTTATCCGGCTTTCCTCCCCCAGCAAAATTGTAAAAAAAATATAGGATAGGTATTGGGTGGCGCTGCGCCGCGGCGACGCGCTTCCCCCGGGGAAGGCAGCCCGAATTTCCCGAAAGGGACAATAAAGTAGTTTTTTTTTAAAAAGTACTACTACTACTACTACCACTAAGTGTGTATTGTGTGGGCGCTTAACCCAATTCCTTGAATTAGCTCAAAGCGCCGCGAGCTGAACCCAACACGCACGCTCACGTGAATCACACGCATTCTCTCACACACTGGACATGAACACATTACATTACGATCACGTGGTGCGAAGGGTCAGCTCAGCTGTATACGTTTCGGAATTTAGATTTTTATTTCATTTCAAATTTTTGTGGCCTGAACATTTCCACAGTCATGCATGTACGCAGAAAAAAAAAGTGGAGTCCTGCACTGTGGCGATGCTGAGCATCCAGAATTTTTCTTACGACGGTAATGAAACTGTAAGTTGTACCAGTTGCGAATTACCAATTACCGACCATTCGTTTTATTGGACCACAGGAGTCCTGGAAGAACTGAGAAGATCCATTCATTTTCTTTTCTTCTGAGGCGAGGTATGAAACATTTTGCACCACGAACCGTGCAGATCGTTACGTGTCCGTCATGAAATTTTGCTCTGCATTGCTTGACGACGACGACGACGACAACAACGTCGATGATGATGATGATGATGATGCAAGACGACAATGAAAACTACTTACCAGCACGGCGGCAACCAGAGCAAGAAGGATAAACTTCAACATGATGACGTCACTGTCTGACCAACAGGTGCACTGCAGAAGATTACTGTCTGTCTGTGTTCAGCCCACATGCACTGCGGTCTGCATTTATACTGCAGTTGTCGTGACTTGTCTTAACAATCGAGAGATGAGAGAGGGTGGGTAGTGAGTGGAGGGGAGGGTAAACGGTGGTAAGTGGGGACAGTTTTGTCCTCCCCCTTTTTTTTTTTTTTTTTAATCGACGTTACAGTTTTGTCTGGGTTCGGTCATTCGTACAAGCTGACTTGCACTATCGAATAGTGTTTTGACTATATTGTACGAGGCAAACCTTGTCGCGTTACTGAAGCCCTTATGGTTATAAACTTTCGACGCTAACACCTCACACCTGCCACCCCTTCCCCATCCCACCTCCCACCCCATCCCCGCCCCCT
>JACVVK020000456.1:167500-182500 GCA_018292915.2 Batillaria attramentaria | reverse complement strand
TGGATGATTACACGGCCAGCACCGCAGGTGCCGTAGTTCCCGGGCCTGGTTAATGCCGGGATATTTATGACAGGAAGCGAGGACTGCGGCCCTGTCCCGCAGTCCCAATCCACACGGACCTCCATAGCATCATCTTACCATCATCCTCATCTCCATCATCATGGATAATAAAAATTGTACCAGCTTCCGAGCCCTCCGTGGATTCTACCCATTACCTGGGAGGAACACCACTGGAGCTGGCCAAGAGCTGGGGCAGAAAAAAAAAAAAAAAAAAACGTTCCAAAATGTAAGTTGGCTTCTTTGAAGCCTAGTAAACATGGAAAGAGCACGTTTAAACCATGTAACATCTGGGAATGAATTCATCCGAGGTGTGTGTGTGTGTGTGTGTGTGTGTGTGTGTGTGTGTGTGTGTGTGTGTGTGTGTGTGTGTGTGTGTGTGTGTGTGTGTGTGTGTGTGTGTGGAAAGATAACCATAGGAGGCTACAGTGTCACGCTGTGCGTAACATCAGCGGGCAGAGGCACTGCTGAATGTCGCCTCAATGCATGACCTCGCATAGTAATGAGAAAGGCTCAAGCTACAAGAGCGAAAACCCAAACCGGTTCCTTAAAAAATAACGACAAAGAATGTGCTATTCATTTTGTGCATATATTTTAAGCCTCGCCTGTAGCTTTTATGATAACTCGACCTGAAAGGAAATGCATGACGCTACTTCTGTACTCGTCACAGATGGCCCGAACATTTTGCCGAATGGTAGAGCGTAGGACTTTCAATGCTCGGGTCGTGAGTTCGAATCTCGGCTGGGGCCAAATATTTGTGCTGGCTTTTTTTCTCGTTGCCCCGTTTTTGATATCACCCATACGTGGTGGAAAAAGACGTTAAACTCCCAAACACACCCCCACCCCCCTCGAACACTTTCGTAAACTGAATAATTATTTTAGGTACCGAGAACAAAACGAATTCGCTATTAACACAGTTTTGCCAACGTTTGTGAAAATTGCCAACGTTTGTGGAAATTGCCAACGTTTGTGGAAATTGCCAAATGTTGTGGAAACGTTTGTGGAAATTGCCAAATTTTGTAGAAACGTTTGTGGAAAATGCCAAATTTTGTGGAAACGTTTGTGGAAATTGCCAAATTTTGTGTATTAAACACAAGCAAAGACTGGGTATTATTGCCGTTTGCTCTTTATCTGGAATGTAACGTGTCTAGCCCCTGCAACACACCTTCGTTGTCGGTCGATCTTTGAATGAGTGCTGGAAATTAGTTTCAGTTTCAAACAACACGCTTTGAACAAATCATTTGGCTGGCGTGTAATTTGACCCCCAAAGCTTAGAACCTGTTTAAGATGATGCACATGGGTGGCTATTGATTTAAGGAACAATAGTGCACCTGATGAAAGATTTACTTTACTTGTTTTGTTTTGTTTTGTTTGTTGTTGTTTTTTTCTTTGTTCTTTTGTTATTTTTGTTTGTTTGTTTGTTTGTTTTTTTGTCTGTTTTTTTGTTTGTTTGTTTGTTTGTTTGGTTGGGTTTTTTTTGTTTTGTTTTTTTTTTTGGTTGTTGTCGCGAATTAGTCTTTGTGGCTTGCGCGGTTTTAAGCCCTAAAAACTCATTCACTCACTTTTGTTGTTGTCGTTTAGTCGTTTGTTTGTTTTAGGGTTTTTGTTTGTTTTGTTTTGTTGTTTTGTTTTTTGGTTGGTTGTTTGTTTTGTTTTGTTGTTTTGTGTATGTTTTGTTGTGTGTGTGTGTGTGTTTTTTGTGTGTTTTTGTTTTGTTTTGTTTTTTTGTTTTTTTTTGGGTGGGGGGGTGTATGTTTTGTTGTGTGTGTGTGTGTGTGTTTGTTTGTTTGTTTGTTGTTGTTGTTTGTTTGTTTGTGTGTTTTTGTTTGTTTGGTTGGTGTTTTTTTTTTCGGGGTGGGGGGGGGGGGGGCTGGATGATGAGCTAGATGGCTTCTAGATTACTGTCGAAGATTGCCATATTTTTCCAACGTTAAATGAAAACGGCTCAGGTCTTCAGTGACACTTTAACGTTTGATTGAAAGTCCAAGAACCAATGGTTATTTCAGTAGCCTGCATTCTCTACACTGATCGAGTCCACGAAAGTGATTGACCGATAGGGCGAACTGTTTACTGACCTAAGGGAATGATAAAGGAAATCATGAAATCATCTATCAGCCGAATCGTCTGGCGGCTGAGCTGCAAAACTTCATCTTGTTTCCTCCATGTGTTGAGTCGGGTGGAGGGGTGGCAGCCGGAGGGGGGCAACTGGAAGAATGGGGGAGGGGTGAGAGTGGAGGGGGGGAGGGGAGGGGTGAGGGGGAGAAGGAGAGTTAAATGAGAATATTTCAAGATTACTGGGCTTCGCAGTTTTACAATATTTAAAAATACGCCTACTACTACGGACTACTACTACGACTACAACAAAATCACATTTATGCAGCGCAATTCTTGAAAATACATCAACTCATTATAAAATATCAAAACAAAACAAAAACTGAGCTTGTGGGTGTGTCAAAATAGTCTACCTTAATGATTACTAGAGCTCTGACCATCGCCATCTTCTTGCTATGCGAGCGAAAATTCAAATTCTTTTAATCATCAGTTCTCCGCAACACTTGCTGACGAGATATTCGCGTCTTCTGTCGGGTCAGTGCCTACCTGTGAGATGCTGTAACTGTCCAGGAGTCTATAAGTGGTATGACGTTGCACATCACCAACGGTTGTGAGCATAGAACTTCATTATGGCGCCGACACTGGGAAACTCCGTATCCTTCACGTCAGAACAAAGACCTTTCTTTGGCCAGCGCAGTTTTTCATACTAGGGTGCGACATTTTGGAATGATCTCACAGCAACAATCAAATATGCAGACACAAAACCATCCTTCAAGCAAAATCTGAAAATCCACCTCTTCACTGCAACCAACTAATAGCTGTTCCCACATGATCATCTTGCTCTGCGTGCGTGCGTGCGTGCTTGTGTGTGTGTGTGTGTGTGTGTGTGTGTGTGTGTGTGTGTGTGTGTGTGTGTGTGTGTGTGTGTGTGTGTGTGTGTGTGTGTGTGTGTGTGTGTGCCGGGGCAGCGGAGGCTGTGCATGATGTTGCACATTACGTGTTTGTATTGAAATGTATTTATGGAGAAATGTTGCGTGTGTTTGTGTGTGGGTGAGTGTGTGTTGACTGTAAGGCGCCCTGAGCTCCTGCGAGAGGGAGGGCGTCCCTTAAATACCCATTATTATTATGATTATCAATATCAAACTAAGTGAGTATGGCCCTTTAAGCGTGTGCGTGGAAGGAGACACTAAGCTTCGAATGCATGGCAACAGATCTATAGAGGTTGTTTTCATTTCTCCCTGTGCCTAGTGAAGGAGAGTTTACACGCGTGAGTAGACAGGTTCTCACATAACCAGTGAATAAATTTGCCCTGTGTGGGGATTCTGCCCTGTGCTGGGCACAGCTTGTTTATAGAGTGGCATTGTTTGCTTAAAACTGCGCTGTACATTTCGTGTATTCTGTGACCTACTTCAGCGGTTTATGTAGCATTGTTAAAGGCACACAGTACGTGCTCATCTCGTAACACACCGTAACGATAAACTGCGGGCGGTTGAAGTTGCTTTGTGAAAACGTTCTGTCCAACAAACTCGTGAAGATCAATTAAATCGTAATTTATTATACTTGTGCAAATGACTGGTATCTGTGGAATATCTTTGCATAATTATCTTCCAAGGACATCACTTTCGCTATCATCATCATAATCATCATCATATAGGCGCTCGTTTAATGCTCGGGTCGTGAGTTTGAATCACGGCTGGGGCCGAACATTTTTTGCTGACTTTTTCCCTCATTGCCCCGTCCTTGATATCGCCCATAATATGGGCGATATAAAGGACGGGACAACATATTATGTTGTAGAAAAAGGACGTAAAACTGTTAAACACCCGCCCAACCCTCATGATTATAGGCGCTGCCCCCAAACCGCTGCTTGATACGCGTGCTCGCGCAATCGCGTAAACCATGCGCATTCACGCGGTTCAAATGGTCTCTTCATCTATTTGATAGGGATGTTCCGATTCGGGTGGGCCGAACGGCTGGTTTTCGAATTGCGATTTCACGACGAAACCGGTTTTTTCGGCGATTTACCGCGAACCGGGTTGACCTTTGAGGGGAGGCAACCCCGAGTAAGCTTCAATGGCTTCATCTGTCAGAATTGTTCCACCAACTTCCTTCACAAAGAAACTTTTCCAGACTGCTGATTTCCCTCTCGGATTTTCGACGAGACGTTCACGTTGTTGAAGTTGTTCTGCCATTTTTCAGTCGATAGCGACAAAAGTTATGCCCCTTTTACAACTTCGGCAATGTCCGGAAAGGTTCCGGAAGTTGCCGAGTGAATCGCGATTCGAGCGTCGAACCGGTTTATTGAATCGTCCAAAAACTAAATCGATTTTTTTCCGGTTTTCGATTAATCGCCACATCCCTACTATTTGACGAGGGTCACGGCTTATTCAAAGGCTAATATGTTTATGGGAGAGACAAAATGCGACTTTTGCGATGTTGCTATGCTTATAGTGCTGGCTTCTGAGCGCATCTGTCCGACTTACGCAGCTAATGTTTCAGCCCGAAAAATATCCTTAAACCTGAGGAGATTGCATGATGCTGTCCCTACCACACCAGGCTGTGCACCAGAGAGGACGTGATTCTTCGGGCTGAACTCTAGACTGTATGCTTCAGTGTCCACAGTTTCAATGTTACCTTCTTATTCATACAGTAAGAGAGTAAAATGTCGATCATGCATTTATTGTCATTGACTCGAAAACCAAGCATGGGCTACTGCAGATTAGAATCACCTGAACTGTATGGGTCGTTGAAAGGTTAATGGTTCCTTTCGTGTTATCGTCTTCTTGCCTCAAGCTTTGACTCAAGTCTGTCCAGGACACAATGCTTTTGAGATAGGAGGGTGTTTAACTACAGTTTAACCCTTTCCAAGGTGGCAGCTGACATGCCAATTGCAATGCAAACAAACACGCGTCACTACTACTATTACTAGTATATACTACTTCTACTACTACTAGTATATATACTACTGCTACTATTACTAGTATATATACGACTTCTACTATTGCTGGTACATATGCTACTGCTACTATTACTAGTATTTATACCACTCTACCACTATTACAAGTCATGGTATAAAATCCATAATTCACCACATGTGGTATAAACATTGTACCCATGACAACCACGCGTGAATTTTATGGCTGTACCTAAAGGCCATGTCACACGAGAGGGCAAAAACACTTGAAAACATTGTTTTCAGACGTTTCGCTGCGAAACAGTGTGTTTTGTCGTGTGACATACTTCACAACAATGTTTTCAAAACACTGTTTCGATCGTGTTTTCAGTTTTAGAGCCTGCCCTAAAATCCGAAAACATGTTTTGTGTTTCAACCAATGAAAGCCGCCGTGCGGAGTGTCAAGTGACACCTTCCCGTATCCGCTCAGTCAACATGTATGTTTAAGGAAAAGAGACATCGACTTTACCCAGAAACCCCATCCAGAGGTATTTCATACGCATTGAAGTTCTACATACAAGAAAAGGGTGTCTAGTAAGGTAGGAATGTCTTGACCGTAGCAGGGAAACTTGTTTTCAGTGTGACATCGCCTTAAAGAGTGAACAGGTATTACCCCTAGCAGTGTTCCAGCAGTGTGTTCTGGTGAAAGGATTTGCGTCACAATATGACGCGAAAAGGGACTAAAGAATAATTTACGTCTCGACATGACGTAGTTCGACTTCGTACGGAAATGGGGACGAAGGAGCTTTGCCAGTCGCTTGACGTGGAATTGTTGATCTTTTGCTGCTTGTTATCAACAAGCGGTCGTTTTTGTGACAAGCGTAAGCCTAGTTCCAGTTCTCTACTAAGACGGAGGCTTCGAAACGGAAAAGCTGACTTCTCAAAGCCTATGGACAAAGCGAGGTAAAGCACCCCAGTCAGTGATGTCGCGTGAAACATTTGGATTGCCGATGTCAGCTTTCAAATCAAAGCCTTGAAATGCAGGTAGGGACGTGGTATAAATAATTTTCCCAATTCGGTGCCCCCGATTACGTAAAATACACCACACTCGTTTGTTGATTTTGACCGTAAAACTGCTTGTTAAAACTCGCAGTTTTACGGTCGAAATCAACAAACTCGTGTGGTGTATTTTCCGTAATCGGGGGCACCTCATTGTGAAAACTCTATATATACGACTTCTACTATTGCTGGTACATATGCTACTGCTACTATTACTAGTATATATACGACTTCTACTATTGCTGGTACATATGCTACTGCTACTATTACTAGTATATATACGACTTCTACTATTACTAGTATATACTACTTTTGCTATTACTACTATATATTATGCTTCTACTGTTACTAGTATGTACTATATATACTATTACTAGTACATACCACTTCTATTATAACTAGTATATATATACCACTTCTACTATGACCAGTATATAGCACTTCTACTTTTACTAGTATATACGACTTCTACTATTACTAGTATATACTACTTCTACTATTACTAGTATATACCAGTTCTACTATTACTAGTATATTATAGTGCGAGCCCAGAAGATAAGATGTGTGTGGATGAAGGATCTATATGTAGAGAGAGCTGTTATCTGTGATCTGTGATCTGTATTCTGTGTTAGGCCTGCCCCTCCTTTTTAACTGTTATTCTTAGTGCTTGTTTAACATAGTTTAATGTGAGGCAATGCCAATGCCTATTCTCTTAAATTGTGTTTTAGCCAATGACTGAGTGTGTGAATGTGTATATGTATTTCTACGGTATGTTTGTGTATATCAATTGTGTTTTTTTATCAAGAGGAGCAAAGCAAATTCTTCTTAATTGTAACTAAGAAGCAATAAATCTATCTTATCTTATCTTATATACTACTTATACTATTCCTACCGCTGATGTTGCCGCTACTGCTCTTCGTTCTTCTACTTCTAATTCTGAAGAGCTTCTTTGAGTTGTGTTCGGGTTGGGGGTGGGGGGGGGGGGGGGAGGGGGGAGGGCTACACGGTGTCATATATAAATATATCCGTATACATAAATCAATGAAACTGTGACGGATGCCTGTACACTGTGCACAGACGCAGAGTTTAAAATTACAAAACAAGCCCCCTGGCTCTTTGTGCTGATCGTCAGAAGGGTAAGCTTCACACGACTACATTCTGTCTATTTCGCAAACAGAGTAACATTTTTTCTCATTGTCGAAAGAAAAACGCACTCTGACAGATACACAACGTGACCTTCCCCCTCCAAGAATTTTGTTAATGGAGCAGACCTTTAAATAACACCGTAGAATTTAATGAGGTAGCGGGTGATATGGGTCATTGGGGCGACGCAGGCAGGGGGGTGGTGGGGGTGGTGGTGGTGGTGGTGGGTTGGGGGGGGGGGGGGGGGCTAGAGATGGTTAATTTGCAAATCCTATGGCGAGGTGAAAAGAACAAGCGCCCGCAACTGATTATCTGCCTTTTAACGCGCTCGTAGAATCTTACTGGGCAAGACTGGGCAACGAAGCTGTCAGTATACTGCGTGTGCCTATGGTGGTGGGAAGCGACAAGTTCGCGTTCAGTGACTGAAGGCGCATACCGTTTTTAATCTCTCCACCCGCCGGCTGTGGAAGTGTACCCGGTGAGTTAACACTGTGGGCCTGCTGTTGTAGTAAAGACCTGCCTACGATGTCTAATCAACACTGCACGGGGGGGGGGGGGGGGGGGGTAATCAAGACGGCGGAGTTTTCCTGGTGCTGCTCCGATTCAAACGCTCTGAATCCTCAAGGTCAAGTGAAGTTTATTCTCACGCTCTGGGGGCATAGGAAAGTGGAGGAAAAAGACAAGCGTACAACTTTACCACCTCTTGTAAATACCCGTAATAAATGGTCTTTTTCTTCACATGACGTCAGTGGACTTACTGCATTCTTTCCTTGTTTCGGTCATCTCAAACTACACGTGCTTCCCTCGTTGTAGTGTATGGCAAAAAACCAAATTGCCAGACTATGCCATGTGTTGTGCTCATTATGTCGAGGGACGCGATTGGCTGAACTGATTTTGGGGGCTCGGCCCTTCTGATTGGCAGGCGTGGAACCGTCTATTCGCCCGTTTAAACGAAAGGGGCCGGGCAATGTATCAACCAGACATCGAGTTAGTTAGTTAGTTAGTTAGTTAGTTAGTTAGTTAGTTAGTTAGTTAGTTAGTTAGTTAGTTAGTTAGTTAGTTAGTTAGTTAGTTAGTTAGTTAGGGCTTTACGCCGCGCAAGCTACAAAGACTATTGCGCAGCGAAGAGAGGTCCCTTTCTGCCAGGTCATCAAAAATAAAAGGGCATACAATAAAACAGGATGTAAATATATATTTAAAAAATCTACTGGGTTTAAATGAGACGTTTCTTACAAGGCTTAACAATTGAACGGACGGAGGTCAACGAAAGACTATGAATTTGAACCAGACATCGACGTAAAACCCTAAGTGCTACAATGTCAAGACGGTTGCGTACTCATACTTCAAATATGAGGCTTCATTTCGCATCCATCGTTGATTTATGGTAGCGCCGGGGGAGGAAGGGGAGGACTCTCCCCAATCTTGACTCCCCCGGCTCACCCCCCTCCCTTCCCCATCACATTTCAGTAATTTTGTCTGATTTATTGCATGCCGACTGTTCGCCTGCTATTTTCTACCTGTCATTTTGTGTTTAATTATGATTATTGATTTCTTGTATGACATTTTGTCTGATTTATTGCATGCCGACTGTTCGCCTGCTATTTTCTACCTGTCATTTTGTGTTTAATTATGATTATTGATTTCTTGTATGACATTTTGTCTGATTTATTGCATGCCGACTGTTCGCCTGCTATTTTCTACCTCTCTTTTTGTGTTTGATTATGATTATTGATTTCTTGTATGACATTTTGTCTGATGTATTGCATGCCGACTGTTCGCCTGCTATTTTCTACCTGTCATTTTGTGTTTAATTATGATTATTGATTTCTTGTATGACATTTTGTCTGATTTATTGCATGCCGACTGTTCGCCTGCTATTTTTTACCTGTCATTTTGTGTTTAATTATGATTATTGATTTCTTGTATGACATTTTGTCTGATGTATTGCATGCCGACTGTTCGCCTGCTATTTTCTACCTGTCATTTTGTGTTTAATTATGATTATTGATTTCTTGTATGACATTTTGTCTGATTTATTGCATGCCGACTGTTCGCCTGCTATTTTCTACCTCTCTTTTTGTGTTTGATTATGATTATTGATTTCTTGCATATAATTTTGTGTGCACTTGAAAGCAATAGGCATTCTGTATGTGTGGGGGAGCCGGGCTGGTCGAATGGTAGAGCGTTGGACTTCTAATGCTCGGGTCGTGAGTTCGATCCCGGTTGGGGCCAAATATTTGTGCTGGCTTTTTCATCGTTGCCCCGTCTTTGATATCACCCTATGTGGTGGAAAAGGACGTTAAACCCCCAAACACCCACCCACCCCCACCCTGTATGTGTGTGTGCGTGTGTTTGCAACATCTGCTCTTTTTTTTTTTTTTTTTAATTTGTGCGTTTATTTGTTGGTTTGTTTTTCTTGTTTGATTCCTTTTTATTGACTCACTTGTGTAACAAAGGGAGTCTATGTTATAACCCTCCGTCGTCTGTGTGTGTGTGTGTGTGTGTGTGTGTGTGTGTGTGTGTGTGTGTGTGTCTGTGTCTGTGTCTGTGTGTCTGGATGTCTGTGTGTAAGCAGTAAACCTTAACATTTTCTCAGAATCTACAAAGAGCACAGGCACCAAACTTGGCATGCTGATAGAGAGCCATAAGACCTTTTAAAATATTTCACTTTGAATGAACTTGACTCAAGGTGAAGGTCACTAAAGCTGTCTGTTTGGAAATTTTACCATAATGATTGGCATTTTCTAGGAATCTACACAATCCAGAGGTATTCAGCTTTACATGATGATAGACATTGATGAGAACTTTACAGACATACCTGCATTCAATGACTTTGAAAGCCATTGATGAGATCTTTACCAACAGATCTCATTTGAATGACATGGGCCCAAGGTCAAGGCCATACAAACTGTTTTGGGTGGTTATGGCCAGGGACTAAGAATACCAGAGACACATTACTTGGCTTGATGATAGATAGTGACAAGAGCTTTACAAACATACTCTTATGAATGATCTTGACCCATATCACAAGTGAGTCATGTAGGCTTCTGCCTCTCTAGTTAATAGTAGTTTTTAGCAGCGGCAGGTATGAAAACCGACTGTCTGACGTCAGCTGCCTCTACCGTTGCAAAATAAAGTTTTATTGATTCATTGATTCATTGATTCCACCCTCCCCGATTTTACCCGAAAGCAATGAAATTATTTCGTCGTCAAAACTGTCGAATCATGGAACCACCGGAGTAAAATCTTCGCCATTTTGACTGTCCCCCGTGACTGCACCCGCGGGCGCAAGTGAGCGCTGAGCTGCTGTATACGCCTCCGTTCAACAGCGCTAGCAGCTCAACCCTCATTGACAGCGGCCCAGTCAAAGCGTACCATTTCTCCAGTTAGCTTGCAAACCACGGCTAGTCACCGCTGTCACACTTCGCCAACACCGACCAACAGTATTATATAGGCTCTACAGCAACAAACATCGGCAGCAGTGAAAACTGCACCGCGCGAAAGATTGTATGCTCTTTGCTCGCGTGTAAAGTGAAGGGATTATTGGTGTGAACATCTCAGGAGCGAGTATCTGTCATCAGAGGAAGGGACAGCAGGGAGCCAGTGTTCATCATGGCGGACCTGGATATTGGCGATATCATCGTTATCGTCGTTTACTTTGTCCTCGTGTTGGCTGTAGGACTCTGGGTAAGTATTCTTCTTTTTTCTTCTTTCTTTTTCATTTTTGGCATTAATTTTGCTTTGCTGTTGTTGCTTCTGGGTGGGTTTTGCTTGTGCTTGCTTTTCTCAGAGACAGTCGGTGGTTTAAGAGACTTGTCACCAATGCGAGAGGTTAGGGGTTCGAGCCCCACTCGAGGCAAAGAAATTTTCCTTCTCGTATGTGGCACCGTTCATTCGGGCCGATCGTCGGGGGTTCACTCCTGGTACTCCGGCTCCCCCCCCCCCCCCCCCTGCTCTGCTTTGGAAATGTTCAGCCCACTAAATATGAAAAATAAATTCAATTCCAAATTCCGAAATTTAAGTAGCTGAGCTGACCCTTCGCACCACATGATTGTAATGTGTTTATGTCCAATGTGTGAGAGAATGCGTGTGATTCACGTGAGCGTGCGTGTTGGGTTCAGTTCGCGGCGCTTTGAGCCGATTCATAAAATTGGGTAAAGCGCCTATACAGTACTCATTATTATTATTATTATTATTATTATATAGATGGACAGGAAACAAAGGCACTTTCGGAAATATGCGAGGCTACGGCACTTCTGATCTAAACTCCACCTTATATAACGCTTTGATGTCCAAATGATTTTACTCCTTCGTGTAAGCTACGTGAAAACCTTATCAGGTGGTCTTGGTTTGCCAGAAGGTGTAGCGGAGCCGGGATAGCCGAATGGTAGAGCGTTGGACTCCCTATGCTCGGGTCGTGAGTTCGAATCCCGGCTGGGGCTACATATTTGTGCTGGTCCGTTTTCTCGTTGCCCCGTCTTTGATATCACCATTACTGTACGTGGTGGAAAAGGACTAAAAACAACAACAACAACAAAACAAACTACCAAACACCCACCTAGCAGAAGGTCTGAGTAAGTCCAGTGTTTGAAACTGTAATTTTTGGGAAGTGTAGAATCCCGAATTTCGCAAGTTGACATGACAACTTTGATCTCCTACATCAGTATTTTGTTCGGGGCAAAAATACGTGTTTCCCATTGTTGGACACCTCGCTTCAAAACGCTCCTAAAAAGGTCATGTAGAGGCAGATGGAGGGCTTGGAGCTGTATTATTTGAAATTTAAACAGCGACCTGCTTCCTAGGGTAGCAAAGGATGTAAGCAGCTGTAAGAGTCAGCCCCATGTATCCCAGTGTATGTCTCTGGTTTTTCTGTTGCAGATGTTGATCATAGTGAGAAGTTAGTGTAGCGCACGACTCTTACCATAACTGGGTGGGTGTTGGGTGGGTGTTTATGGGTGGGTGTTGGGTGGGATGTTTATGGGTGGATGTTGGGTGGGTGTTTATGGGTTTAACGTCCTTTTCCATCACATGAGGGTGACATCGAAGACGATCGACGCAACGAAGGAAAAAGCCAGCACAATTTATTTGGCCCCAGCCGGAGTTCGAACTCACGAACCGAACTTTGAGAGCCCAACGCTCTACCATTCGGCCACCCCGGCGCCCCACATACCGTAACTAATTAATACCAACGGTACTGAGGAAGTTCTGAAAGGGCAGTAGTAGGAAAACACGTCTGCACGTTATGTTGCTGTTATTGTGCGATGCCATTGTGGTTTTTTTTTTGTGGGTTTTGTTTTTTTTTTGTTTTTTGCTATTCTGCCTTATTTCCTGTTATTTTACTTTAAAGTTATTTTTGTGCTTTTGTGTCTTTCACACACTGATAATGAAAACGGTGTCTAGTTCCGTGTGAACGAACGTGAGCCATAATCATCGTTATTTGGCTGTTATTGTGCGTGGACGTTAATTTGCGGTTATGGTGCGTTGACGTCAGCTTGCTGTTATTCTGCGTTCATATTATTGTGTTTTACGTGTGCGTTGGCATGACTTTGCTATTACAGTGTGTGAACATACGTTATTTTACTGTGTTCGCATTAGTTTCCTGTTATTGTTCGCGTCGTTTTGCTGTTTTCGAGCGTTCGCTTTATTTTCCTGTTATTGTTCGTTAGCGTTAATTTACGATCTTTGTGCTTGAGGGTTATTTTGCTGTAACTACCGTGCGGTCACTGTATCTTGCTGCTAACATTGCTGCATCTTGCTGTAACATTATGCTAGATTATTCAGCGGATACACTGCGTTGACATTAATTGCTTGTTATTGGGTGCTGGCCTGAATACATTGTGGCACTAGATGAACAGATTTCAGGATTCCTGCCTCAAGACAAGAAATATAAAATGCTGTTATCTAAATTACCCATCTATGCAAACGCTGCTGAACAGACAGAAGATTTGTGTTCGCTTGAAAAGATGAGTGTTTATTGAACAATATTATGATTGTTTGCGAACAGAGAGAGAGAGAGAGAGAGAGAGAGAGTGTGTGTGTGTGTGTGTGTGTGTGTGTGTGTTGTTAATTTGCTTTTAAGTTATTTGGTGTTCTTGTATCTTGCACGCTCCGATGATGAAAACGTAGTATATCGGACAGTAGTTCGGGTAACCCATGAGTGATCGAGGAAGTCACATCCTGGATGACAGGAGAGGGGCACCATGACTAATCGGACAGTTACCTCGTAATACACGTTAAAATATCTTTATTTGGCTATTTTAGTGCGTTGACGTTAGTTTTCTCGTATTGCACTTATTGGCTACGTTTATTTGCTGTTATTCTGTGTGTGTGTGTGTGTGTGTGTGTGTGTGTGTGTGTGTGTGTGTGTGTGTGTGTGTGTGTGTGTGTGTGTGTGTGTGTGTGTGTGTGTGTTTCAGTCATCATGCACAACAAATACAGGCAGCGTCCGGGGTTATTTCATGGCCGGGAGAAACATGTGGTGGGCCCCGGTAAGTATTGCTCACCTGCATGTGGCGTCTTTGATCAGTTACTCGTTTTATGTATCATCATCGCCGTCGCCGCCGCCGCCATCATCATCATCGTCGTCGTCGTCGTCATCATCATCATCAACAACAACAACAGCAACAAATGCTATCGTCGTCGTCATTGTACAACACATACTGTCGTCGTCGTCATTGTCATCATCATCGTCGTCGTCGTAACCGTCATCTTCATCATAAACGTCACCACCATTGCCATCCTCATCGTCGTTTTATCGTAATAATCGTCGTCGTCGTAACCGTCATCTTCATCATAAACGTCACCACCATTGCCATCCTCATCGTCGTTTTATCGTAATAATCGTCGTCAGTCGTCATCATCATTATCAACATCACCATTTTCGTTATCATTATCGTCATCTCGTCGTTTGTGCTTTCGGCGTTTTCCTCTGTGTGTCACGTACATGATCTAAATCATGACGTGTAGATGTATGTGTACGATGGCCTGGTTGGTCCAGAGAGAAACCACATCACCGTCAAACTGAAAACATACGTGATTCCTGATTGGACGGTTTTGTGTTTTTCCCACCAACCAGATTGGAGCTTCTATCTTCGCCACTAACTTCGGCAGCCACTTCTTCATCGGAATGGCGGGGCAGGCGGCCGCTTCCGGTATCGGTGTCGTCATCTACGAATGGCACGTGGGTAACCGAATCCCTCCCCCCTCACCCCCCTCCCTCCCCTCACCCGGCTTTCCTATTTACCTATTATACACACTCCTCCCCCCCCCCCCTCCCTTCTCGACCCCTTCCTTTCCTACCGAGTGAAATCATGGAGTTAGACTGGTTTTACTTCCCATGCCACCACATGTGGAGATGGCCCCAATAGGCAGGTTGCGAGTAAGGGGGGGGGGGGGTAGGAGGGGGAGGGACAGCTACCCTAACTGAACAGACCAGCTAAACAATATTCAATCCAGTCAAACTGCCGAGTTGGCCACATTTTGTGTATCCTTAACTGTGATGGTCACACGAACGGGTCCACTTCACACAGCCAACTTCAACTTGGAGTAAGTACATTTTTTTTTCTTACTCCCACCTCGGGTTGGGGTGGGGGTGGGGGGTGGGGGTGGGGGTGGGGTCGAACTAACACACCATCGCAAAAGCAGTGGATCAACCCACCAGACCACGCCGGCCACCCTGATCCAGAAGTCCTCCCTCCCCTGCCTCCCCCCCCCCCCCCCCCACCCCCGACACACACACACACACACACACACACACACACACACACACACACACACACACACACACACACACACAC
>JACVVK020000456.1:150000-162500 GCA_018292915.2 Batillaria attramentaria | reverse complement strand
CCCAGCTTCCGAGCCCTCCCGTGGATTCCACCCGTTACTAGGGAGGAACACCACTGGACCCGGCAAAGAGATGTGGCAGCAAAAAAAAAAAAAAAGAAAAAAAAAAAGGAAATGCTTTGGAAATGTTCATCCCACAAAATTAAAAAAATAAATGCAATTCTAAAATTCAGAAACTTAAATTTAAAACATGTAGATAATTATGGTTTAATATGTTTTTGTTCAGTCGGCTGTGCAGTGTCTGAATGTTCAGAATAGTTGACTTCAGATCGGTAGGGTTGCAGGCATGGATTTCCTCAGAATCTTCCATATTTACGTGCATTGATGTGTGTGTGTGTGTGTGTGTGTGTGTGTGTGTGTGTGTGTGTGTGTGTGTGTGTGTGTGTGTGTGTGTGTGTGTGTGTGTGTGTGATCGTACAGGCTTTCAGGCGTCAGTTCTGCGTTGGGCCCCACCGCAGAACATAAACATGCACATGATATATTTATGACCAAGTTCTTTGTTGTTGCAAGAGAGACAGCTTTCACGATACATGTTATAAACAATGGCACAGGTGCATTGTATGCAACGCTAATGAAGAATGAAAGAGAGAGAGGGTGGGGGTGGGGGGGGAGGGGCACAGATGCACAATACGAGACTGGCAGGCGAATCATCAGGAATCATAAACCCATTTTCATAAAAAAAAAACTGTAGTTCAGTTCGCCCCGGTCAACACGACCAGTGCATGCACAGCAATTGCTTCATTGGTTTGTTTGGTTTGTTCACTATGTATGTATCCATTATACACAGCAGTCAGTACACAGCAGTCAGTACACAGCAGTCAGTACACAGCAGTCAGTACACAGCAGTCAGTACACAGCAGTCAGTACACAGCAGTCAGTACAAATAAAACGGTTATGTTCTGTGTTACACCCAGTCATAACAGCTGCATTAAGGAATGCGCCTTGCAGACAATTCATGGCATTCTGATTTTAACGTATTCGGCTAACTGTGCAGATCATCGGTTTGAACATTTTTCTCGACGACGACGACGATGATGACGATGATGATGATGATGATGATGATGATGGTGACGACGACGACGATGATGATGGTGATGGTGACGTCGACGACGACGATGATGATGATGGTGGTGGTGGTGGTGACGACGATGACGACGATGATAATGATGGTGGAGGTGGTGGTGGTGGTGACGACGACGATGATGATGGTGGTGGTGGTGGTGGTGGTGGTGACGACGATGACGACGATGATAATGATGGTGGTGGTGGTGGTGGTGGTGACGACGACGATGATGTTGATGATGGTGATGAATGTGCTGCAGGTGGATTGTCTGCTGTCATTTGGACCGACGCGCTACAGACAGTGATCATGGTGTTCGGCTCAATATGGCTTCTGGTTGTGTGTGAGTATGAAAACACGCCCTCTACTCTTCAGCCATAGCAACACTCTTCTCGCTGAATACTTTTGCCAGCTTTAACTGTCCTAATGGACCATTCCTGAACAGACTGTGACTCGACAAATCTTCTAAAAAATAGCTACCAGTTCGCACCGCCGAGCTGGTCCTCAGTCCGCAACCAAAGAACCCATTTATGCCCAGCGTCCCAGTTTCAAGTTGAAACAGTCTACAAGACAGCATATGTTTTTGAAAACTACTCATTCTGCTAGCTGAAGAGCATCGGGAATTCATTTTGTTCTTTGTTTCGGGATCATATAGTGTTTTGTGGTAGCCAGCGGTTCTACTATGCTTGGGAGAGCTGTAGAGGCAGAGAGCACCTCAACTCCCCAACGTAACGTTGGCACAGATGGATTAACGTCGTCTGCTCAATACGCGGTACACTTCTAGAACAACTTATGCGCCGGCCAGAATCACTACAATGGACGCAGATGCTATATTATGACTCAGGTGACCGAGTCTGATGCACAGAATCAGCGCATTCGATGAAACGTTTTCCACACGCTGTTGCAATATGCTTCTCATACGTACTGAGACTTTGAAATCTAACTTTCTGGTGTTGCCCTATCATTTTCAGCCATGACGAAGGTTGGCGGGATCGACTCGTTGTTCGAGAAGTATCTCCAGGCCGTGCCCAACGTGACGCAATGCGGCAACGTCACCAAGGGCTTCCCTCGCGCAGACTCACTGCACATCTTCCGGGACCCAGTGACGGGTGACATCCCCTGGACAGGCGCCATCTTCGGTCTGACTCCTATGGCCATTTTGGCTTGGTGCACAGATCAGGTACATTACACTCTGAGGTAGAAGATTTAGGCGGATTAGGGAGGGGGGGGGTGTTTTGGAGTTTGACGTCCTTTTCCACATATCAAAGACCCATCTTAATTGCCCTCAAGGGATAAAATGAAGTATTATTGAATTGAATTGAATAATAGTAATTTCACAGTAAATGTATGCGTGCTTGCTTTGGGTCGGGCTAGTGGCCTAAACCGGCAATAAAGATTTGAATTTGAATTGAATAATAGTTAGTAATCTCACGGTATATGTATACTTACTTGCTTTGTGTCGTGCTAGTGGCCTAAACCGGCAATAAAGATTTGAATTTGAATTGAATAATAGTTAGTAATCTCACGGTATATGTATACTTACTTGCTTTGGGTCGGGCTAGTGGCCTAAACAATGAAGATTTGGATTTATAGTTGAAAAGGCCTTCATCTGTATTTAAAAACACATAATCTTGTTGTCGTTGTCGTTGTTCTTGATCACGATGACGATGAAAACGCCAATGAAACGACGTTGACGACGATGATGAGGGTTATGACGATGGCGGCGGCGGCGACGACGACGGACGACGACGACGACGACGATGATGATGATGATGATGATGATCTTTGTACTAATTAGGTGATGGTGCAACGTGTACTGTCCGCTCGCTCTCACTCCCACGCTAAGGGCGGCGTGTTGTTTGCCGGATTGCTCAAGATCACGCCATTCTTCCTCGTCATTCTCCCCGGCATGGTTGGCAGAGTTCTCTTTCCTAGTGAGTTTTCACTAAGAGTTGTCTAACTTCCACCCGGGCTTTATTCAGTATCAAAGAATAACAATTGTTACACCTTTTGACAAAGATTGGGCGGTTTGTATGCTATTGTTCTTGTTGTTGTTGTTGGTGGTGGTGGTGGTGGTGGTTGTCCTTTTATTTGTTGTTGTTTTTTTTCTTCTTCTTTTTCTCTTTCATTTCCTTGTTACTTTCTTTTTTCTCTTTTTTTCCCCTTTATTTTCCTTTTTTTTTTCCTTTTTTTTCTTTTTTGTTTGTTTGTTTGTTTGTTTGTTTGGTTGTTGTTGTTGTTGTTTTGTTGTTTGTTTGTTTGTTTGTTGTTGTTTTTTTTTTTTTTTTTTTTTTGGGGGGGGTGAATTTGTTGTTGCTCTTGTAGCTATATGGTCATTCAGCATACATTACCTTTATTCCACTGTCACCGTTATTTTATTTTGCAGAAACTATACTTTACAAAGGCTTTATGGTTTGTATTTACAGATCGTGTAACACTGAGAGGTCTGAATTCTCTTCCATTGCTAGTCATCTTTTTTTTTCCAGACGAGGTTGGCTGTGTGAACCCCGAGATCTGCAAGGCTGTTTGTGAAAACCCTAACGGTTGTTCCAACATCGCTTATCCCAAACTTGTGGTGGAACTGCTTCCAGCAGGTATGGATATATGAAGACTGGTTCCGTAGCTGTCTAACGTTTTCTAAAACCGTTTTCAGGCTGGTTTGCGGTAAGTACGCATGCATAGTAATAGTTTTTGGGCGTTGGGGTTCGTACGTTTTACAACTGTAACATGTCTTTGAGAAAATAACTTTTCTGTCGTTGTTTTGTTTGTATGTTTGTTTCCTTGTTTTCATTTATTGTTTGTTGCGTTTCTTATTTTTGTCCCCCCCCCCCCCCAATTCATTCAGATTTTTTTTAATTGACAACTTTTTCAGGTCAGAGATATATGAGGTAAAACAACAGCTACAGATCTTGTGTGTGTGTGTGTGTGTGTGTGTGTGTGTGTGTGTGTGTGTGTGTGTGTGTGTGTGTGTGTGTGTGTGCTGATAAAGAGGCCTGGCTAGCTTAGGTTCAGGAATATGGGAGGTTTGGGCTGTGATCTACTATATGGAGGTAACTTTAAATCAATTTTGTGTGTAGGTGTTCGCGGCCTGATGCTGGCGGTAATGTTAGCGGCCCTGATGAGCACCCTGACTTCAGTGTTCAACTCCCTCAGCTCCATGTTCACACTTGACCTCTGGACCAGATGCCGTCCACACAGCAGTGAGAGAGAACTCATGATCGTCGGCAGGTGAGTTATTTCCCTTCGTCCCCCATCCCCTCTCTTCTATTTTTAGAAGTTTGAATTTCAAACCAAAAACGTGAAAGTAATTATCATAGAGACCATGAGTATTTTTTGTTTCTTTGTGTTTGTGTGTTATTGTTTTGCGGTTTGTCTTTTTGTGTTTGATTTTTGAAAAATATTTTTGTGTGGTGAGGGTTTCAGTTTTCTGGCTCAAAATTCTAAGAGATGTATGTTTTGTTTGCTTGTGGGCGAGTTTCTTGGTGTTTCCGTCAAAACGGGGACTGAAGACGACCCCAGTTAAGTAGTTCGTTAAACATGTTGTGTATACATACAAGTTTCACCCGCCAGATGCTGCTGATGGGGTCTCAACCATCCTATAAGAATACAGTTTATATAGCGCCTATCTGTTTTCTACGAAACACTCTTTGCGCTTGCACAACACACACACACACACACACACACACACACACACACACACACACACACACACACACACACACACACACACACACACACACACACACACACACACAGAGTGCCGATGAAACGGTGGTCGGACTACAGCTCGAAAGCTTGCCTATACATTTTGCAGTATCATTTTTTTTTTAATCGCAGCTTTTGTACTGTGTGAAATCGGGGTTTTATTTATCTTTCATATGAAAATAACTGTGGCATTGATAGTAGTATTAATTTTCTATTGAAGCTGTAATGAAGGAGAGAGAGGGAGAGGGGTGGTGGTGGAAGTGGTCTGTAGATAGTATTGGAATTTGAGTGTATTTACTTACCGTAATTTCTACTTTTAACCACCAGTATTATAAGCTCAGACTAGTTACTTGGTAAATTAGTGGTGACTCAAATCTATGCATTGTGTCCTTTCTTATCAGTTTTAGTTTGCTCGTCTTATATTAGTTATACATAGTGAAGCTGCCTCGACCTCTAGATATTAACCCTTTATTTTATTTATTCATTCACAAATTTGTTCTGATGGACACAATAAAGTCGTTTGAATCTTGTATCTTGAAAGGCTGCTTAATTGCCGATACATTACACTGCATAGATGTTTTATCGTGGCACTGGTGGCGGTGTCTATCGGATGGATCCCCATCCTGATGGCCAACCAAGGGGGACAACTTTGGGACTACCTGCAGGCCATGCAGGCTTATCTTTCCCCACCATGGGTTGTCGTCTTCTTGCTTGGAATCGCCTGGAAGAGAACCACTGAACAAGTGAGAGTTCTTGAAAAAGAGAATTGTATCTGAGTGTTTATTTATGGACTGTTTTGAAAATGTTGTGATTCTATTTTGAATTTGATTTGCTTTATTTTTTGTTCTTGTTTTTGGCGTTTCGTACGAGTATACATGCGGTACATCGGTACACAACATTGATATATGGCATATCCATAAACAGACCACCACAGCAAGCAACGCACCCACACACACACACACACACACACACACACACACACACACACACACACACACACACACACACACACGCTGCCGGCGGGACGCGATTAGCTGAATTCTGGGGGCTCGACCCTTTTGATTGACGGGTGTGAATTGACAGTCGCCCATTACCATCTACCTTACGAATACCATTATACCTTTACCTGTACCATCTACCTTACGAATACCATTATACCTTTACCTGTACCATCTACCTTACGAATACCATTATACCTTTACCTGTACCATCTACCTTTATACCTTTACCTGTACCATCTACCTTAACAATACCATAATAATATTATATCTCCTGTCCTTATAGGCACCTGTCTGATTGTAGTGTTGATCGATATCTTGTGTGTTCTGTGAAGGTGTACTGCATTGTTTGTATATGTGACTGCATTGTTCTAATGTTTTTCTTTTCTTGTCCTTGTAAAGCGCTGTGCATGTGAGCTCTCTGCGAAAAAGAGCGATAAATAAGTATCAGTCATCATCATCATCATCATCATCATCATCATTATTATTATCTCTATTTTCTGTGTACCAAGGGCGCGTTCTGGGCTCTGATGGCGGGCCTGGCGGTGGGAGGCAGTCGGATGATAATGGACCTCTACTACAGCAAACCGGCTTGTGGCGAGAAGGAGGAGAGGCCTGAAGTCCTGTACAAGGTCCACTTCCTGCACTTCGCCATCATCCTCTCTTTCGTCGTCTTCGTCGTCTGCGTCGTCGTCAGTCTCTTCACCAAGGCTCGGCCGGACGTAAAGGTGAGTGTTCTCTCCCTTTGAGGGGGGGGGGGGGGAATTAATTGATTGATGAAAACTCGGAGTATGATTGATTAAAAAAAATAAATATTTGTTATTGTTTTTGATCTCCTTTGTTGTTGTAGTTGGGTGTTTTTGCTTCTGTTTGTGTCGTACTTTTTTGTTTGTTTGTTTTTATTGTCCTTTCTTCTTTTGCCTTTTCTTTCCTTTGTTCGTTAGTTTCGGAGGGCGGAGGGGCTGGGGGGGGGGGGGGGGGGGGGGGGGGGGGGGGTAAGGGGGCTGATTTCATTTTTTTTTCATGATTGTCTGAGCGCTTATCTCTTAAGAGCCCAACCAAGACCAGTCAAAAAGACACTGCCGCTGCACACCAGTCGGAGCCACTTCAAGCCACTATTACACAAGGCGCGGGCCTTCCCCGCTAGGCCCGAGACCGCTGTAGATTGCATAATAGTGACTTTAAGTGGCTCCTAGTGATACGAAGATTTCAAGTAAGAACGCGATTTTGACGAGGTATACATTGAATGTTGGACAAATCAGAACCTAGAGATGATACTGAAACCATTCACCACGAAACCTGATTTTCAGCTGCGACGTGTCACCTGGAGTACGCGATACTCAGAGCCCCGCGAGGAAAGTGACGCTGAAGAGGATTACGATGACGAGGCTGCCAGACATGCGCACACCCACGAAAAGACAGGATACGAGGAAGAAGCGGAGGAGGTGCAAGGTACGAAGTGTACACTTTTTTGTCCTTTTTTTTGTCCTTGTGTCCACATACGTGGTGGAAATGGACATTATACTCCCAAACACCCACCCACCCACTCCCTTGTGTCCACTCTTGGGATGGCCGTTGGTCTGCTGGCTAAGGGTCTGCCATCAATGCTAGTATGTGGCACCATTCATTCGGGCCGATCGTTGGGGGTTGTCTCCAGGTACTCCGGCTTCCTTCCAATCTGCTAGGTATTCTAAAACGAACGCAATTCTAAACTCCGAAACTTAAATCGCTGAGCTGACCCTTCGCACCACGTGATTTTAATGTGTTGGTGCCCTGTGTGTGAGAGGGTGCGTAGGTGGGTGTTGGGTGGGTGTTTGGAAGTTTAACGTCCTTTTCCACCACGCAAGGGTGATATCAAAGACGGGGCAACCAGAAAAAAGGCCAGCACAAATATTTGGCCCCAGCCGAGATTCGAACTCACGACCCGAGCGTTGAGAATCCAACGCTCTACCATTCGGCTATCCCGACCCCATCCCTACTTGTGTGTGAGAGAATGTTCGTGATTGTCGTGACTGAGCTGAGAAAGTGGGTCAAGCGCTAGATTTCATTCGAACTTCTGCTGTGCGCCGTTCATTGGTGGTGATGAAAGTAGTTGCCTCTTGTTCTGTTCTGTGGCAGAAGTGAAGATGTCGATAAAACAACGCCTATACAACATTCTCTGCTGCTACTCAAGCTTTGCGCCCCGCAAAATGACCAAGGCCATGGAGGAAGAGGAGGCGCTGCGCTACAGGGGCAAAGGGGAAGCACCCTGGATCAGCAAAGCTCTCGACGTTGTTGCCGTGTTCATCATGGCTTGGACGGTCTTCCTGATAGCGTTCTTTGCGTAAGGGAGGTTTGAAAAACAGATTGTGTGCCAGTCGATGTCTTTTAGTGTGAAAAACTTGCACGTTTTCCTATTTTTTAAGGGCCTCATTGCTACCATGTTTAGGTTGTCTAGCAGGGGCGCCGGAACCGGGGGGGCAGGGGGGGCAGCTGCCCCCCCCCCCCGTACCCAAGCAGGGGGGGGAAGAGTGTCTTTTTGCCCCCCCCCCCCCCTGGAAAATCAGGTGACTATGGCAAGAGGGGGGGGGGGGGGGCAAAGCCATGGTCTTGCCCCCTCCCTTCCCCTACCTCTCCCTCTTAGTGCTCTCTCCCTCATCCCATCCAACAGAGAACTTCTGTTTTTGCGGACCGAGGGCTGTCCGCTCATCTGATTGCCCCCCCCCCCCCAGCCCCCCCCCCCCCCCCCCCCCCCGCTTTTCACTTTTTTTTCGGGCAATGTCCTTCCTTTCAGTGGCTCCCTGGTTCGTAAAGGTTTTTTGTCTACGCAGCATTTGATCTCCCCCCCTCCCCCCCCCCCCCCCCGCTTTTCACTTTCTTCGGGCAACATTCCCCCCTCCGAGATTCTGCCCCCCCTCCCCCCCAACATCTTCCGGCGCCCCTGTCTAGCATCACACCACTAATACACATACACAAAAGCATGCACAGACAGGCTTGCGTTCAGCTGATTGAAGCTAAAACGCCGTAGTCGTTGGCAGTGTAGCCGACGACAATCGACAAACGTGGCGGACATCGTATACGGACGGTTGAGATTTCTTCGTTTGCACGGCCATCACACGTCGGCGTGTTGCATTCAGAGCCCTACTAATCTCTAAGATAGACTATTTTTCATGACAGGTGCAGTCACATGCACAACTGTTCCAAAACAGAATTCACCCTACACAAAGCTTAGTAATGGTAGCAATGATTTTTTTTTCCATATCTGCGCAAACAAACAAACAAACAAACCAAAAAAACCTACAGTTTTGGCACCGACTCAACAGCATCCCGTACCTGCATGACGTCCTTGTTCCCCTCTTCTTCTTCTTCTCGGTGTCTTTTGATTGCCTGGCTGGTCGTGGATTGGTTGGTTGGTTGGTTGGTTGGTTGGCTTCCTCTTCTTCTTCTTCGACTTCTTACTGATGTCTTTTGACAGATTGGCAGGTTGGTTGGTTGATTGGTTGAGTGGTTGGTTGGCTTGTTTGTTGTTTTGCTGTTGTTGGTTTTGTTGTTGTTGTTGTTGTTGTTTTGTTGTTGTTGTTTTAGTTTGTCCCCCGTCCCCGTTACATTCCTGAATTTAGACTATTCAGCATCGAAACCTATAGAAAAGAATGTCTTATGAACATCTGCCGCACCAGTTGTATGTCTCCAAAAGTGCCGTAGTCCAAATAAAATTCCCAAGGTCGAAAATTGGAGGCGTTACATAAACAAGTGCAGTTAATCAAAGCACTGTTTCGGGTTTGGAGACAAATTTGTAACACATAGCAGACTGCGAGCCATGTTGATAATTATCTAATGTTGTCAGTGAACTTGGCATGGTGTTGAGTTAGTTAGTTAGTTAGTTAGTTAGTTAGTTAGTTAGTTAGTTAGTTAGTTAGTTAGTTAGTTAGTTAGTTAGGGCTTAACGCCGCGCAAGCGACAAGGGCTAATTCGCGACTAATGGCATGGTGTTGAACTTCTCAGAGTCCAGAGAACATTTCCAGTACAAACATTTTCACCGTTTTGGCCGTAATATGTGCAAGACTGTGCACACGATATTTGTACATTGAACCACTGCTGAATCGTTTCATCCCATTCTGTGTTCCCTTTCATTTATATTCACTGGACTTGAGCATCGAATCTTAACCAGACAGATACTCTACAGAACCATTCTCCACAACATAAATGCTTCGTGAGCTTTTTCTTTCCTTCCATTTTTCTATTCTATTTTTTCCTCACACTTTCCTCACAAAAACAAATACTCAGGAAAAATATCAAGCAGTGTTCTGTAAAGCACAAGCGTATGTGTGTAAATTCCTCCGCACTGAGGATGTCGAGGGGTTTTTTATGTGTGCGTATGGTAAGAACAACACGCTTTGTACATCTGCACGATGCCTTGGAGGGTCAAGTTTATATATGTATTTTTGACTGTTTGTTTATTTCATTTTCTCCCTGTGTTACTTAAAATGAACACGCCCGTTATGACAAATGATATTGGTATACAACACTATGGTATTCAGGCCTGCTAACTTTCATTTCATATAATTTGAGAAGATTTTCTGTATTCACTTTTACGCGTATTAGTCAGTGATGTATGCAGCTTCTACAGACTCTATTTCATGCGGTAAAATAAAAAAATGTATTCAAATGCTCTTGAGTGCCAATTTGAGTGATAATTTCAGCGAGGTGTGAGACAGACAGATACAGTCATAATAAAAATATGACCACATACAGAACCGCAAATATCACAATTACGCAATGCTTACTCTATGCCAAGTGAAAAAGGCAAGCCAATGGGTAGGTCCATGAACATGATGAAATGAAGAAGGAGAATTTCCTGCTCTCACAGTGTAGTCAGACATCTTGCCAACGTCACACAAACGTGAATTTTGGAAACTGAAACTGTGTTGCGGGCGGGGTCCCTGACTTTGCAGCGAGTGACTTTAAGAACAAGTTATGAAGAACACAGACCAAGAAGAAACTCAAACAAAAGAAATCCGAAAGGTTGAAACGGGGTCTCACAAAACAAACTCCAGCTGTCCTTGGTGTCTCATAATTATAGTGTCAAACATAGCCGGTTGGGTTCCAGGGGTTTTGGCGTGTGAAGTTGGACTTGGGGATATCACTGTAGGGATAGTCCAGTTCTGGGGACGATACTCTGTCCAGCTCGGCCATCTGAGGACAAAGTGAGGAAATAATGAACGAATGCAGAGACGACAAGTTTTTGTATCACAAGTTTCTCACGCTGTTTTCTTGGTCAAACTTCTGAAGGTTCGCTCTAGTTCCGTATCTATATTTACTCACACTCATTTCTATGTTTGTAAATGAAGTGACACTCCCTCTGGATATTTTGACCGTTTCCAAACTTTCCGGCCTCTAATGCTGAAGAATTCGAGCGTGCAGGTACGATATTCTGGCAACTGACGTGTCTTGGTGAAGAACTGTTCTTCGCTAAGTCTGCAAAAAGAACAAACATACCTACCTACAAGCTATCAGGGCCCCTAATTCAGTCCGCTATACTTACCTCCTCCTGAGTGAGCTCCCATCCGTTGGCGGCGCCCATGTTGTCGTCCAGCTGAAGCATCTTGGTGGCGCCCACGATGACTGATGACACGACAGATCTCTGTAGCAGCCAGCGCAGAGACACTTGGGCGATGGACTTCCCTGAAACAGTGTAAGAGGTTGAGTGCATGTGGACTAGTAATAACGGCTTGCGAAAAGTGTGCTGGCGGTGTCCTTCACCCCCTAGATTGGACCGTGTGATATATGTCTTTTGAGGCGACGACGCTACGGAACTGTCTTTCGGCAACACCCGTTATAGCGATACACTTTTAGTTTAGTTTCGTTCATCAGCACGTGAACGTGGGATGTGTCTAAAAATGCAAATTTAGGTTGACATTATCTGTGTAGTTGGCAACTCCTCTCATGGGTGTACTTTTTTTCTATTTTCGTACGGTTCCACTTCATCTTCAAAAAAACAGCTCAAACTGATGCTTAGAAAAGCGTTAAAAATTGTTCTGGAAAATTATTACTGCGGGTTTTACAGTTACTCTTACAAGTTCGTCTTTTAATTTTACATACGCGTGGAAAAGGACGTTAAACTCCCAAACACCCACGCATCCACCCGTCTTATCTTACAAGACATTCCACTGCATTCTGCTTAATATGAAACTACATTCAGAAGCATGTACTTTGTAAGAAATGAGACAGACAGACAGACAGACAGGCAGGCAGACAGGCAGACAGACAGGCAGACAGACAGACAGACAGGCAGGCAGGCAGGCAGGCAGGCAGGCAGGCACTGAGGCAGGCAAAGTCATATACCTTTAGCCCGTGAAATATTTTGCAGTGTGTTCAACACTTCCCAGTTCTTGTCCGTGTTGAGTTTGCCCCAGTCCGGATACTGTGACGGTAGTTTGTGGTCCACGTCAGCCGCAGAAAGTGCCAGTCTGCCCTCCACCGGGGTCTGCCCACGCGACACCTTGCCAGCCAGAAATCCGCTGACAGATAGAGCGAGATGTGTCAGTGTCAAAATGTTAAGTAAACAAGAGAGTGCGACGTGCAAAAACAGCGAATGTTAACACTGAAATGAGACATAAACTTGATTTTTTTTTTTTTTTTTGATTCAGGATAGAGTTGTAGTCAATGTTCAGATCGTGTAGTCAATTGTGCTGGCAGATTTCTCGTTGCCCCGTCTTAAATATATTACCCCCTTGTGGCGGGGAAAAGACCGTAAAAGCCAT
>JACVVK020000456.1:142500-145000 GCA_018292915.2 Batillaria attramentaria | reverse complement strand
TGAGTGTTCTGAGGACGAAATCACACACACACACACACACACACACACACACACACACACACACACACACACACACACACACACACACACTTAAAACCAAGTCAAAGTATTGTAAAAAATATATTTGTCTGTATTGTTTAGAAAAAGCAAACGACTTTGATAAAAAAAATAAGTCACTGACAATGTAATAGGCCAGTAAAATGTCGGCTCTGCAAGCATAAATTAGCACATAATGCGAAAGGCGCATCAGACGGGAAACTAAGATAACACAGGACGGGTGTTCAACTGACGGACTGGCCAGTACCAAACAAAGTATATCCGCTGCAATACTGGTCAAACATAATCTCAAAAAGCCCAACTGTTGCAAAACAAAAAATTGTTGTAGTCAAAGAACACAAAATTAATGCACGAAGCCTAAAAATGCGTATGATCATATTACCTATTAGCCTCAAGCATCATAGTCACCCCTACAAATGCTTCAATCTAGAAACATAAAATTACCATCCACAGACAAGGACATGTACGTACCTGACAGGAGTTTTTTTTTTAAAAACATTGAATGTCTCCTTTCCGCTCAGGCCTCTTTGGATTAATGCTAGTCTACTTTCTGTTTAAGCCAAAAAGCCACTTCCCCCCAAATTAATCCACTCATGTCACCTTTGCCTCTCTTGTGCGCAAAAAGTCCCGGCTACACTAGCAGCTTGCCTCCTCTTGCTACCCCCCCCCCCCCTCCCCTGGCATGCACTTTGCCCTACCAAATACAGATATAACGAAAATGAAAAAAATTTTTGAGACAGCAAAAATTACTACAAACTAGCACACTCACAAAAACTCCCCAAAAACAGAGTACATCAAAAACAAACGCCAAGCTTGACCAGCTCAGTTTGTGTCCTTACGCCTGTCAGTGTAGTCCTGGCGACTCTCTCAGTCTCATTACGAGTGAGGTTAAAAAAAAAAGACACACGGGTAGACCAGACTACTGTCAGGGAAGCCTAGGGTGGGTGGGTGGGTGTTTGGGGGTTTAACGTCCTTTTCCACCACATAGGGCGATATCAAAGACGGGGCAACGATGAAAAAGCCAGCACAAATATTTGGCCCCAGCCGGGATCGAACTCACGACCCGAGCATTAGAAGTCCAACGCTCTACCATTCGACCACCCCGGCTCCCCCAGTGAAGCCTAATACTGTTAGGGTTGGGCGCATGCTTTACAGCAAGGCACGCCGAAAAACAGAAACACGGGTAGGTGGGTGGGTGTTTAAGGAGATAAAATTTCCTGCGAGGTTTCCAACAAGTACAGTCAAGTTGTCAAATGTCAGATGAACGGTAAAGGCGGGGTTCTAAGGAGGGACGTCTCTTTCTCACGTGATGCAAACCCTTCAGCAGCTGGTTTCCGTGCTCTCCATGCACTGACGTCGATCCCAGCGATGTCCTGAAGGCAGAAGTCGCTTCGCGAATCATGCTCGTCACTTCGTCATATAGTTTCTTCGCTCCCTCGAAGAAATGTTCTGCCTCTTTGAAATCGTTATCCAGCAAGTGTCGTCTGCCGAGGAGTGAACTCACGCGAGAACAGGGGAAATCACTCAGTGGACTACAAGAAGGCTGGAGCTCCATTGCTTCATGTAGCGCCTTTTTTACCCTATCATAACACATATGGAGTTCCCCTCGACTATTAACTGCTTTGCCTTCCAGTATCATGTACTTTCTCCTGTCTAGTGAAGGAAAGTGTGTACCGTCGTCATGGGAACGCTCTTCGAAAGCGTCCTTGTTGGATTCTTCCATCATAATCAGTTGATCTCTGAGTCGCTCCAACTCTCGAAACTGCCTACGAATGTTGGTAATGTTGACAAGTGCTTCGTTGATATTCTCCAGGATTGTAGCGTACCTTTCTGAAACAGTAATTACCAGGTACGTATTACTAAAATGCACGTACAGATCTCGGCTGTTTTCTCTGAGAATACGACGGGAGGGGGGGGGGGGAGGGGGATATCCGAGCGGTAGAGCGTTGGACTTTTCAATGCTTGGGTCGTGAGTTTGATTCCCGATTGGGGCCAAAATATTAGTTTGTGCAGAAGGAATGTTATGACTGTATGATCTGGGCCAGATCTGGCATTCACAGATGTAAGCCCATTGTACTTCTTACATATACATGTCATTGTTTAAAGTTATTATTATCATTATTTGTTTATTTTCATTTGTTTTTCCTTTTTATTTTTTATATTGTTTCATTTTCAAAAACCTTTTAAAAACTTTTTGTGAACCTTTTGTTAACCTTTTTGGGTTGTTTTGTCTTGTTTGTTTTCTGGTTCTTTTTTAAAACTTTTCTTGAAGTTGCTACATTGTACCGTACATTGTGTATCGTTGTGTGTTTATGTCTACCCAAATACTGTCTCTATGTCTGTAAGAGATGTAAAACTGGAAAAAACAAACAAAAAAAAAAAAAAAAAAAAAAACACAAGAAGTAGAAGACTGAAAAGAAACTTTGTGAACCAACAAACCTCT
>JACVVK020000456.1:0-137500 GCA_018292915.2 Batillaria attramentaria | reverse complement strand
CTTCAGCGGCTTTTTAAAGCTGTACCGACTCATAATCAGCTTTCCGCTCAGTTCAGTTTTTAAAGCCCAGTCAGCTGTCACCGAGCGTCACACACATGGCGGCCACGTGCGCATCAGTATCGTGACGTGTCACTGAATCTGTGTAACTCAGGTCGACTTGTCAGTCTGTATGGATTGCATGGTGTTCAAATGGCGTATTCAGTTAGGGTAGCTGTCCTACTTCTAGATAATCTACTCGTAGCCTGGTAGGGAGCCTTCTCAGTCAGTCAAACTGAGCCGTCACAAAGTTAGCGAACTGGCGAAACTGCAGTGCAGTCCGCTCAGTGACTGACATAACGCGGAACCCATAAAAAAAATATAAATACTGAAGCTCGGTCTTGCCGAGTGTCTGACACCTCAAAAACATTGATAATACAATCATTCTACACTTATTGCAAGGCCCTGTTATGAACAGTCATCATCCTGCAACGAAAAAATGTCCGGGTGTGAATCGCTGTCTTACTTCCGCCAAGGGTGGAATGCCTCGAGCAGCAATCGGACCTTTCACCGATGACCCTGTAAACTGAGCAGTCAGTTTAGAGAATGCAGACTGTACTGGCAGGCCTGTTAAAGAGTTGGTCCTCCAGAACCGATATTTTACTGGAGGTCGATTTAGCCTTGGAAATCCTTATAAAGTCCAAACTGTCAAACCGATTAATGCCAACATGGCGATGTAGTGACCTCTTGACCTCTTAATAAATACTAACACCTCCCTGTGAAAGGGGATTTCCCGTTACGACTGGAGACAACTCTCCATTTAAACAGTGGACCGAATCTGTAAAGTTTCTCCCCTTCGTGTAGAGGAGATTCGCAGAATGGCAGCGGGACACTTTCGATGTACTGGAGCTGTAGACGGGAAGAGGTTTGTTTGTTTGTTTGTTGTTGTTGTTCCAAGGACACTGAAATATTATTCACATGTAGCGTCTGAAGTGTGACTAAAGACCAGACGCTGCATTTGTTCACTGATTATGTGCAGAGCGGTTGAGTGGCCGGGTACTAATTTATTTAAGTCCGTCATATTTAAGTACTCGATTGGCATCCGTGACTGACCGTCCGGCCCGGCCGGCGCCGGCGTGTCACCCCATGTTAGACTGACCACTGAGCAGACGGATCAGTCGGAGTAGTCAAGCATTCTAACACGGTGTCATCCAAGCCACATATATAGATTCAGGGTAATTCACTCAGACTCACGCAAAGCACATAGACACGCACAAATTTCCAACCCGGGACAGCGGGTTAACTTCAAGTCAGTTCTGAATCCATGACTGCAACTGAAGAGGCACTGAGATAACTTGACGTAAAGTGTGCCATGACTGACTCGGAAGAACACTGAGTGGTTTCAGTGACAATCTCAGTAAATATCGATCTGTTGCCACCCAGGTTGGCCGCCGAGGGTGTCCGACTCACTGACTGAGCCGGTGCGGATCAGTAATATATAACAATGTGGAACCTTATAATCATAATTATGCAAGACAACGCCTGGTCTCACAGAGGCTGTTTGGGCACCTAATAACTGTAGTTGTACACGGCTTGTCTGTTTGCATGCCGTCAGGAGGACGGACGCCGCCGGACAGACTCCATTCAAGGTTCATCGTCTGTTTCGAAAATTTTGGTGACTGATGGGTTACACTGAGTAACGTTGTTTCCGTGACTTGAGCTGTAGGGAAACTTTTACTGTTGTTCTGTTTTGGCGTGAACTGCTGCTGCTGCTGATGATGATGATTGTTATCATCATTGTTGTTGTTTGTTTGGTGTTGACAATGACACTCATCACTGAGTGTACTCCTGCAATCTGTAAGTGACTGTGACCCTTGCAAATAAGGTTAAGCTTTAGTTTCTAGGGGTGAAGAGCCATGCAAGTGACCACTGGACTTCAAAATTGTAGCCGGGGAACAACAAGCACAGTGTCTTTATTGTCATAATCTGATTTAGTGTATGTATCCATTGCCAGTACCACAATCCCTGTATCTCCAGTTCAGTGACACCATTAACCGTACTCATAAACACTAAACTAAATGCATAACATGCAGACATAGTTAGTATTCTCACTATAGCATCCTAAAGTAGATCAACGATATCCATCTCACAAAAATAAAACTGGTAAAAAAATCAATCACCTGAAAGAAGTGTTAAAACTGGAAGAAAATAAGTGATGGTTTATCGTTTTGGTATTGTCCTAACAAGCTCTTGTACCTGGTCAAACCTAGTATCTTTCTTTTTAAGAAAGAAAGAAAGAAAAAAAAAAAAAAAAAAAAGCAAACACACGACTCAATGTTCGGCATCAATGTGCAGCGGGATAGATATAGATATACATTTCTGAATCTGAATATTTGAAATAACCATTACAGGAACATTATCCATCAAATATGCACAAAATGTGTATCTGTACAAACAGTGCGCATTCCAAACACAGTACTCTATAATTATAAGCTGCCCTGTCTTTAAGGCTGAGCTGCCTTTCAAACATGGCATTAGTACGGCAAACATATATACATGATCAGTTTCGATTTTAGAAGTATCATCAAACGCGCATGAAATGTCAGCAAAACCATGTGTCAGTCTTTGTAATCAAGCGATGTCTTTTCCCCTCGATGTCCTTCACTTGACTGCTTTTACATGCAGGGCAGAGATCTGTTGAAATGAAAAGAAAAGTTTCTCAAAAGGAAAAAAAATCTGTGGGTTTCTTACTGTCTGTGATTGTTGCTGTGCGTTTCAATATTTTTCTCTGTTGTTGTTGTTGTTGTTGTTGTTCTTGTTGTTGATTTTCTTGAATATATAGTAATATGTTGTTCTTCTTGTTCTCTCTCTCTGTGTGTGTGTGTGTGTGTGTGTGTGTGTGTGTGTGTGTGTGTGTGTGTGTGTGTGTGTGCGGTACAGTATCTCAATGATATATCTAAACTATAGATGTCTTCTTTCTCGTAGCTACATAAACCACATAAATAAAACCGACACGGAAGCGGAAAAGGGCACGATGGGAATGGGCTTACGAGTGTATGAAACACACACACACACACACACACACACACACACACACACACACACACACACACACACACACACACACACACACACACACACACACATTTAGCGTAGATATACATAAACAAGAAAAGCATTACATCTACGAATGTGTCAAATGCTAAGATAGAGAGAGAACAATCTCCCTCTATTAATAGTTCTTTACTTGTGCAAATAAAGGACATGCAAGCAGACCTACCCTTCTGCACGTATTCCCAAGCTCAAAGAACGGGTACGGGTAACATATCAGCCTTGACACACCACGTGCAGCGATTCCCTGGTCACATCCGTCCACGTACAAGTGCAGACAATCAACATCATCCACAAGAACAGCTACACGCGTCCCTTCCCTCAGGTGGCGCAGGACAGCTTCGATGTTAGTGCTGATTTGCTGAAAAGGAGATCGTATCAGAATTGTGACGACAGCATGTCTCTTGTTCGGGTACGTACAAACGGACGGATTTTTGTTTTTTTGATCTGCTTGAGGACGAGCAGTGAGTGAGTGAGCTTTTAGGGCTTAAAGCCGCGCAAGCCACAAAGACTAATTCGCATCTGAGTGTGCATGCACTACTTGAAAAAAAAAAACAGAAAAAAAACAGACATGTAACGTTGGACAAAGGATGCAAACTGGTCTACGGGTAGGACAGTAATGCAGGAGACGCTGCACCTTCATGCTAAATTTCTCGAACTCCCGATTATACAAAAAGCGTAGAAAACAAACAGCAGTTACAACTAGGTAACACAAAGATATATATACTAAGCGCACATACAGCAAATATTGCAACTTATCATCCTTGAGGACGAGCAAATCACACTGTTTAAAAACAAAAAGCGTTTCACACAGACCCTTCCACTTTTGGGTTAGTGGTCTTTCAAAAAGTCTATTTTACACCTATGTAAACTTGTAATGATGCCATCAACCCCACATGTGTGACCTCTGCGAACTGCTATAGCAACTGGCCCCCGCCTCCTTTGTGATACCTGAGCAAGCTCTCGATCTGACAACTTGGAGCCGTTAACAATTTAAAGTTTAATGGAATTTTTGTCATACACTCGTAAGCCCATTCCCATCGTGCCCTTTTCCGCTTCCGTGTCGGTTTTATTTATGTGGTTTATGTAGCTACGAGAAAGAAGACATCTATAGTTTAGATATATCATTGAGATACTGAACCGTAAACAGTTTTTTTACCCAAAAAACTGTAATTTTTTTTTTAAACCTGTTTTTGGTATATACAAACACGTACTATACAGAGACAAAGACAAATAGGTCCTGCATGTCCTAAAGGCTGAACATACATGAACAAACATGGCATTTAAATAGAGCCATGCGGCCACAGACATAGATAACAGGGTTAGTCCAACCGCTGTACGCCATGCTAAAGAAAGCATCGAGTCATTAGCCCTTCAAGCGCATGGACAAGGTAAAGCCATGCAAACCGTAAACTTTAAACAAAGCAAGGCCATGCACAGTTAGCCTTGAAAGCAGTGAGAAAGCAGGCGCAAATACTGTACTTGTTAATTATGTGGAGACATGTAAACAGCAAACACGTGCGTACCTTAAAGGTTCCGTCCACTCTGCTTATTTTGCCGAATTTCCCAAACTTTTTCATTCGAACAGAAAGAAGGGACCACGCTCTGTCATCTGAGCTCTCTAGGTTCCCTTCAAACACCCTAGCAGTTTCGTGTGAACAAATTAGTTGCGTCAGAAAAATTCCGTCTACTACCGTAATTATAATACTTTGGTTCTTGACGCGATAGCTCTTCCAAAACTCTTTTGAAAAAGAAATCATGTATTTCTAACAACCACCAAGATGATTTTGGGACAGAGACAAGACGGGGAGTATAAACTGTAACTAATTATATTATTAGGGTTACAGTTTCCTACCCGTCGGCCCCCGAGAGATACCCCTCTAGCATGATGAATGACGATGGCGGGGGCCCATTCCCAACACTCCTCAGGCAAAATGGCGTTGTCTTGGTGACCGTAGACAACACCCACGGCCATACTGCACTCTGTGCCTAAGTCTGTGAAATCCACAGACACCTGAAAGTAGAGTAGATCGCAAGTGACCCGGCCCCTGAAAATAAGGTTACATAGTGTGGGGAAAAAGTGTAAGCGGGTCAGTGGTTATTCAAACGAAATGTGGGGCCTATCCTTGACAGCATCTAGGCCGACATCTGGCAAGGGCAATGACAATGACACTTTATTTTCAAGGACGAAAGATCAGATAAGCACCTTTCTTCTTTGTTCTCCCTGATACTGCTACAACTCAGTTACACACACAGTTCTCTCTCTCTCTCTCTCTCTCTCTCTCTCTCTCTCTCTCTCTCTCTCAGTGTGTAAGAGAGGCCTTCCAGTGCCTGACAACTCTATCCTAAAATAAAGGTTTCATCATCATCATCATCATCATCATCATCATCTCTCTCTCTCTCTCTCTCTCTCTCACATATTGTTCAAAGTTCATACTTAGCTGATTTAAACCACATCGGCATCAGAGATGCTATTATAAAATTCCGACTGGGAATCAGTGATCTAAAGTGTCACAAACTCCGTTATAGTGCTGATAGAAACGTGTGCATGAAGTGTCCATTCTGTGACCAGGAGGAAACGGAGGTACATTTCCTCCTTGTCTGTCCACAATATGATTATGATATATTGCGTGAACAGTACATACCTGGCAAATTCAGTCGAAGGCCATCCAAGTTCCGTTTTGCCATTCTGATGGCAGATAATAGGCCAAAACTAACCCGACAGCTAGCTTCTTTTGTTTATGAAGCATTGGAAATGCGTAGAGCCGGAATATTAGCCTAGTGTTACACATATATATGCAGTGATTTAGGTCAACCACTGTATGTTCTGGTTATCACAAAACAATACAACTTCATATAATTTCTTTGTAAGTGTGACTGTGTTGAGCTCTGTGTAAACAATGGCATGTGCGAAATGTTCAGTATTGTAGTGTTCGTGTAAAGTATGGTCTGTGTTATTGTGTGTGAATGTCATGTACACGTATAGTGCATACTGTCTACTGTATAGAGATCTTTGAAATATATGATATTGTATTCGTGTGTTGCCTACCTCCCCCCCTTTCAGTCATGGGCCAAAAGCCTAACTGGAATAAAAAATTGTCATTGTCATTGTCATTGTCTCTCTCTCTCTCACACACACACACACACACACACACACACACACACACACACACACACACACACACACACACACACACACACACACACACACATTCTCTCTCTCTCTCTCTCTCTCTCTCTCTCTCTCTCTCTCTCGGGAAGCCGGGGTGGTCGAATGGTAGAGCGTTGGACTTCTAATGCTCGGGTCATGAGTTCGATCCCGGCTGGGGCCAAATATTTATGCTGGCTTTTTCATCGTTGCCCCGTCTTTGATATCACCGTATGTGGTGGAAACGGACGTTAAACCCCCAAACACCCACCCACCCACCCACCCTCTCTCTCTCTCTCTCTCTCTCTCCCTCTTTCACACACACACACACACACACACACACACACACACACACACACACACACGCCCGGAAATATACAAATGACAAAAAGAAAATTAAATGTGGCTGTTTTAATTACCCTCCCATATATGGACACACACTGTGACGTGCCACCAAACCAAATGCAGTCAAAGGGGATCCTCACTGGCGCATAGTATTACAGTATCAGATAATTATGATTTCTTACTGATAACTCCACGTCTAACACACTATACTGATTATAATGCACCGCGGAGACGTGCGACTAACCTCGTACAGTGTGTTGACTGTCATGGACTGGTCAGAAACAACAATACTGCAGCCCTGTCCCCGACCTTTTGTTGTTGCGGTTTTTCGTCCGTTGCTCAGTACAATGTTCGTTCCGTGGGTTTTGCTGAAGCGAAATCCTGCCTGCCAACACTGCGACATCAAGCAGATTCTTTGTACTTCCAGTTAAACTTGAACTGCTTCGTGTGTCAAAATACAGAGAGAGAGAGAGAGAGAGAGAGAGAGAGGGAGAGAGAGAGAGAGGGAGAGAGAGAGAGAGGGAGAGAGAGAGAGAGAGAGAGAGAGAGAGAGAACGCCCTCTATTAATAGCTCTTTACTCAGTTGTGCAAATAAAGAGAGAACAAGAACAAGAACCTTTATTTTACAACGGTAGAAGTTACAGGCATATTCATACCAATTTTAAAACTTGCCGTTGCTACACTACATGGACTAATACTACTGAAAATGGGGGAGGGGGGGGGCTTAAAGGTTTAACGTCCTTTTCGGCCACAAACGGGTAATTTCAAAGACGGGGCGACGAGAAAAGGGCCAGCGCAAACGCTCCAGCCGGGATTCGAACTCATAACCCGAGCACTGAAAGTCCACCGATCTACCACTCGGCTATCCCGGCTCCCCGAGAGAGAGAGAGAGAGAGAGAGAGAGAGAGAGAGAGAGAGAGAGAGAGAGAGAGAGAGAGAGTTTTATCGGTGTTTGAGTTTGTTCTTCAGCTACAGAAAAAAAGGACACGGACAGGCTACATATTCCTGTTTCAATAGATATTGAATTCCGATCAGTACAGTACAGGAACGAAGCCAAGAAATCCACCTCAGCCGAGAGTAAACTTACTGCGCACTTTGCTGTACAGCAAAGAGCACGTGCTGGTTTGGCTTTGATTATAATAATGTTTTTTTGTTTATTGGTTTTGTTGTTGTTGTTGTTGTTGTTGGGGTTTTTTTGTTGTTGTTTTTCAAAACCACAGACCGAAACAACCATGAACAACATGAACGATTTCTGCATGGGTATTAAGCATAATACCCATGTGAGATAATCAGTTGCGTGTTTAGCAAAATTCCACTTTTACGTTAGTGTATATATACTGATATCATTACAAACCAGTTTCCCGAGTTCTTCCTCGATTCTTGCTATGCCACAGAGGTCTGCAGCCAGTGTGGGTGTGTCTTGCTCCTTGTATTCTGTAAACGTGGACACTGGAGCCTCATGGTTACAAGGTTGGTCAAGATGTGCCGCAGTCTGGACTAACGTGGACGAAACGGTCAGGACGTCACCGCCAGAGGCTGAGGTCATTGTCCTGTCCACAAGGTGCCTGTGTGACGTCAGTCGTCCACGCTGCTGAAGAAGCGACGTCTTCATCTCTTCCACTGATGCCTTCGCTTTAGCGTTCTTGAAATAAAGAGAAAAAAAGTCTCAAGATGTCGCTTACTGTGAGGCCAGTATACATAAATTTAGCAGTTGTAACGTGATTGATGATTGTATTTTAATTAAATCCAAATTAAAGCATGCTTCGTGTTTTGCCGCCCAGTTAAGGCATCGCCATTCAAACGCTCAAGAGGTGTGTGTGTGTGTGTGTGTGTGTGTGTGTGTGTGTGTGTGTGTGTGTGTGTGTGTGTGTGTGTGTGTGTGTGTGTGTGTGTGTGTGTGTGTGTGTGTGTGTGTGTGTGACCGTGAGTGGAAAGAGATGATGACGATGATGATGATGATGGTGATGACAATGATAATGATGAAACGTTTATTTGGATAATGCTTATAGATCTCTTAACATCTTACACTCCTCAAATTTCTAAACTGTATAGGAAAAAAAATAATTAAAAAAGGCAAAATGCTATCCAACATATAATCATACAAGAAAATAAGTACACATTTCATGAGCACAGAGAGAAAGAGACAGGCGGACAGGCAGAGACAGAGACACAGAGAGAAAGAGAACATCATGACAACAAGATATTCCAGAACTGAAATGTGTTACAAACGGTCTACAATACCTTGTCTTGTGCGTCACACTGGAGTCGCAAACGGCAGTTGTCAGCAGCTCTCTGCAAGCGTTCGAAAACGGAATTGATGTCCTGCAGTTTGGCTTCTTTTTCTTCGTCCATCCTCGCTAAAGTCTGGTCCAGCTTGTCTGCCACCTGCTTCAGATCGGCCTCTCTCGCGACGAGTTTGGCCGAAAGCTCAGCAAGTTGTTTACGTGCGAGCTCAATCTTCTCCTCCAAAGGGACCAGGGCCTCTGGACACGCACGATGTTCACAAACTGCGCATAGGTTGCAGACAGGAGACCGGTGCGCGGTGCAGTAGAATTTGCAGTTCTCGGAGGGGTGCACGGAACACTTAGTCGGCCTGCTGGCGGCTAGGCGTTGAGGCGTCAGTGAGTCCAGCTCCATCACCGTGTGATGGCGGGACACGGACATGTGCTTGTGAATGCTGGTGCAGGAAGAGCAGAACAGGTCGCCACAGGTCAGGCACATCGCCACGGCCGATTTGTTGCGACAGCCATTACACACGTGACCTTTCTTCAGCAGTTTGGCGCTTTGCACAACAGCCGCCATTGCCAGGTCGTCTGGCATTCCGTCGGCTATCTCTTCGCGTTTGTCGGGATTTGAATTATTGGTATCCGCGATAGCGTATCGACACAAAGGGCACTGGGCGTTTGGATTAGCCTGTAACCATGTGACCAGGCACTGGCGACATAGAATGTGGGAACACGGCAGGATCTTGGGGTCCGTGTAAAGTTCGTGGCATACTGGGCACTCCGACTCGATTGGCTCCAGCTCAGTGGACGCCGCGGCTGCTGCCATGCTAGATACTGAAAAGAAGTACCGTACGATTTAATTGAGACGAACAGATCGTGGATAATAATAAAACATCATACTTATAAGGCGCCCGTCTCTGAAGGACAGACTCAGAGCGCGCGCGCACACACACACACACACACACACACACACACACACACACACACACACGGTCCACACACACACGCGCACCCACACACCTACACCAGAACATGGACAGAGGGTCCCAGTTATCAATGGAAAGCCTGACGGAACAGGTATGTTTTGAGTTGTGATTTCAGTAAAGGCTGACAGTGTGGGGACATCACGGAGGGCAGAACGGAAGGCAGAGAGTTCCAGATTGTCGGGGCGAGGTAGCTGAACGCGCGTTCACCGGCAGTTTTCATATTACGCAGAGGAACTTTGAGAAGTTTTTCATCAGAGGATCGCAGTCTGCGGGAGGGCTGATAAGTAGAGAGTGCAGCTGACAGATACTGAGGTAAGTATCCGGTAAAATGACGGTAAGCAAGGACGGCAAGTTTGTATTGGCAGCGGAACTTAACCGGCAACCAGTGGAGGTATCTCAGCAGGGGGTGTCACATGCTCACATGACGATTGGAACTAAATTTGCCCCAACCCGGCCGGCCACGCGCCACCCCACCCCGCTTCTTCCCACATCCCTTCTTTCGCAGAGGGACTGATGTGTGTGTGTGCCGGTGTGTGTGTGTGTGTGGGGGGGGGGGGGATGTGTGTGTGTGTGTGTGTGTTTGGGAGTGGGGGAGGGGAGTGATGTAGAGGTAACTACTAACTAGTTAACATGTAGCCAACAGGCCCGTAGCCACGCCCTCTGATTCTCCATGGCAACCCATCTGATTCGTCAGTTTCTGCCGTTCAATGGCACAGCACGCCGTTAAGTCCGTGATGTCATTTGATGGACAAAGGGGTGATTTCAAGATGAACAACATTGACGTCGTGGTCTTTTCCTACAAGATAATGTCATGAATGTACTGTGTTCTGCCATTACACGGCAGCTTTGGTTAAGTAAGTCGATGGTTTCCTGCTGTTGAGACGGATAGACAGAAGAGAGGTATAGGACGTTCTGACAGGGAGCCCTCGAATACTCCAACAGACAATGTTACACTGACGTGTGATTTGTCTGTCCGGCGGAGTATCTGTGCACTGTGGCTGGCTGCACTGGCTTGTCAACCAGAATCTGCCTACATGTCAATCAGTTACTCATAACGTTCACTATACGCATACACAAATGCCATGAAATGCCTGTTGTTGTTGTTGTTGTGGTGGTGGTGGTGGTGGTGGTGGTGGTGGTGTGTTTGTTTTGGTTTGGGTTTTTTTTTTTGGCTGTTTTTTTTTTTTTTTGGGGGGGGGGGTGTTTGGGGGGGGAGGGGGGTGTTGTTGTTTCACGTTTTTGTTTGTTTGTTTGTTTTTCTTTGTTTGTTTGTTTGTTTTTCTTTGTTTGTTTTTTGGATGGGTCTTTTTTTTTTCTTTTCTTTTTTTTTTTTTTTTTTTTTTTTGGGGGGGGGGGTGCCGTTTTGTTGTTGTTTTTGTTTTGTTGTTGTTTAGGTGGTCATTGCCGTGTCACAAATATTTTCACGTGTGAAACTAACAGTGCTTCCGTGATCAACTCCCGCCGGCGCTGACCAAAATCAGCTTTAAAAAATCATGTCAGTATCGTAGTTATCATGATGTCGCAGAGCGGCCGGATAATCACGACGACATTTAAAGAGCGACAACTGCGTCGAGTTTCATCCCTTCTGAAATAAACAAGGGTTCAATCCCTTCAGCAGAGCAATACAAAAAACACCGTGGGCCTGACAACTGAACACCACATCTGATTCCGTCGCGGCCACGGCCACTGTGACGTCAGTTACCGACAACTGAAATAAATACTCTAGATCTGATGCTCTGCGGTTCACTGTAGCTTTAAAAAATCATGTCAGTATCGTAGTTATCATGATGTCGCAGAGCGGCCGGATAATCACGACGACATTTAAAGAGCGACAACTGCGTCGAGTTTCATCCCTTCTGAAATAAACAAGGGTTCAATCCCTTCAGCAGAGCAATACAAAAAACACCGTGGGCCTGACAACTGAACACCACATCTGATTCCGTCGCGGCCACGGCCACTGTGACGTCAGTTACCGACAACTGAAATAAATACTCTAGATCTGATGCTCTGCGGTTCACTGTAGCACATAAAACTAACAGAAATTATGAAGCATTCACTGATTGGCCCCAAGTTCATCTAGGCCGGAGCGAAGCCGGCGTCAGTGATAATAATATTATTGGCGACGACTGAACAGTTGAAACACGCCCACAGCTAAAGACTGCTGGAACTGAACTGAGCCGGCAACACTGAAAAATCTTGAGCAAATCAACTTTGAAGTTACACTCACACTGGTGGAGGGTGATAGGCTATCCGGCAGTCAAGGACGGGCGAATTCGCTCCTCAGTGGCGTTTACACTGCTGCCCGTCGGCGCCGGCTCGTCACTGAATCACTGACACTAGGGTTTCTACAAAACGGCGTAGGCTCCTGTTTCAGTCTCGGTATCAATGCCGCAGCAAAACTGAGCCGGTAGGACGGTGCCGGAGTGCGATGTCAAAGCCAGCCAATCAGCGAATCAAGTTCAGTAGAACCGCCCGTAGGTCACGATCATAGTGTCAGTGACGTCAGTAATGCCGTCAGTCGGCATTGTCAGTATGCCGGTGTCAGTGAAACTGAAACTGAGGTGATTTTCGGTCAGTGTCGGAAATGTGATTTTCATTCAAATGTCCGTTAAGAGGCCGCGAGAGAGGCCGATCTGATAAGTTCACCATAAATTCATGCCGCGTTCAGTTGTCAGTACTGCGACTGAGAAGGGCCCGGATCCGAGTCAGCCAGGGGAACTGAGTCGCGTGTGTTCACTGAGTCAGTTTTGATCAGCGGCCGGTCAGACTCACTGAGGTGCCCGGCGGTAGTCAGTAAACAGGTCCAGTCAAGGGTCACGGTGACTTTTTCACATACTGAAGTTCCGCAGTGGCCCGTCCGGGCACTGCAGTGATCCCCATAAATCATCCCCACACGAAGGCACACCTAGCACACTGAACCAGGGACTTACATAAAGTCCCTGACTGAACTAATAGTGCTTCACTGACTGCTGATCTGGCCGCCGCACGGACTCAGTGACAGAACCCCTGCCAACTCTCACTGACTCGGAGTCGCAACTGAACTGCCAATGATCGAACGTACCGTCTTTGGGCTATTCATTTTGCCGTCAGGCCTATAAATAATGGTAACACCATAGAATATAACAAAAGCCAGCAAGAAATGCACGACCTTGACATTACGTCATTGTATGCTTGATTATGTGTCAAAAGGTGACTTCCGGTAAGATCTTGGCGCCAAAACTCCCATGATTGCGCGCCGGCGGGTGTGTTCCCGCCAATTTGACTGAGACTGCTGCTTTTCCCTGCCGTCTCTGCGCTTAAGGTAGGTAAGGCTAGCATTTTTCGTGAAGATGCATCCAAGGGGTTGGTTTTTAGGGTAATAGTTAATGAACAATCGGGTTAAAATGGATTTAAAACCTACAGCTCTCTGTGCTTTTCCAAGTTCCGGTCTAGTTCATCGGGAATTCCCGATTGAGTAACAAGACTAGGTCCCCTATAGCGTAGCGGATCTACCTTGTCCCGCGACTCCACCCCGTTCCACAAAACAACAGAAAATGAAACGCACGTTTTATTTATTTATTCATTAAATGTGTGTGTGTGTGTGTGTGTGTGTGTGTGTGTGTGTGTGTGTGTGTGTGTGTGTGCAGGTCGATCCCAAACATGTGTTCAGCAGGAATGGCTGTAGTACACCCGGCCGGCCGGCACTGACTCGGAGACCGTCTCAGTGAGCATCAAGCCCGCCGGTTCAGCCGTACTGGTGAACTCAGCTGGCACTGAGCCAACAGCCATGGAAATAATGGACACACACGGTGAGCAACAGTGACTCGATGTACTGAGTACAGTCAGTGTAGGAATCGAAGAAGATTTTTATTTTTATTTTTTTTTTAATTATTAAGTTACTACATACTGTGTATGTAATAGTCGAGGTTATGGCTTTTTTAGTTTTAGCCCCGGGTTAGAGTCTAACCTCGAAGTAAATTAGCTCTAGGGTTAAATTTTCTGTTGTTTATTGTTTTAAATCAGGAAGCGGGCCCATTCCAGGAAGGTGCCTGAGCCGTTATAGAAGGAATTTTTTTTCTTCCTTCCTTCCTTTTTCATTTAATTTTGCTTTTGGTTTTCTTTTGTCCTAGTCTGGGTTAGGCCTGTAGCCGTGGGTTAAATTAACCTCGACTTTTACATACGGGCCCTGATCAGTGCTAATATCTAAACTACATGTTATTGTCGCTGATGTCACGGTGGGAAATGACGAGGGGGCCGGGGTGGCCGTCGGAATGGTAGACTGAGCGGCGCTGGACTTCTCAGTAATGCCGGCTCGGGTCAGTCGTCACCGTCACAGTGACGGTGAGTTCGTATCCCGGTTGGGGCCAAATATTTGTGCTGGCTTTTTCATCGTTGCCCCGTCTTTGATATCACCCGTATGTGGTGGAAAAGGACGTTAAACCCCCAAACACACACCAATGTGGGAAATGACCTGTACCGCGTCGTGCCCCTATCAGTACTGTGACATATATATATATAGCAAAACTTCAAGGGCCGGCGGCTACTAAATTGCTACATGTACCATTCAGTTTTATCAGTGCCGCAGCTCAGACTGAGATCATCGGTCTGAGCTGTTTCGTGGCCGGTATCTTCTCATCACACCACGTAGACCCCTGGACAGTGGGCAGATTTAGTAGTACTTCGTACGGAGGACTTCGTTGAGCAGCGTAACCCATTTGCATGTAACTTAGGCACGTTACCCGGCGGATGCCATTAGCCAATCGCAGCGCGTTAGCAGCTCGCGGCCTCTGCCGTGTGAGCCTAATTTACATGTAAATGGGTTACGTTGCTCAGCAATGTCCTCCGTACGAAGTCCTACTAAATCTGCCTAGTGACCACTACAGCAGGCAGGAAAAACGGGATACAGTGGACACTCTGGACGCAGCTGGATGACCTCGACTTCGCGGACGACCTGGCGCTCCTGTCTCACAGCCACAGCCAGATGCAGGACAAGACTACGTGCCTGGAAGCCACATCAGCCGGAACAGGGCTCAAGATCAACAGGAAGAAAACCGAGCTGATGAAGATCAACACCACTGCCAACACACCAGTCACAGTCGGTGGAGAGCCCATCAGGGAGGTGGAGTCCTTTGTCTACCTGGGGAGTGTGGTTGATGGACAGGGAGGCACAGACCGAGACGTCACAGCCAGAATCGGCAAGGCAAGGGCAGCAATGGTCATGCTGAAGAACGTCTGGGCATCCAAAGTTGTCAGCATAAGAACCAAACTTCGCATCTTCAACTCCAACGTGAAGTCAGTTCTGCTCTACGGATGCGAAACATGGAGGACAACGAAGACGATGCAGCAGAAGATCCAGACATTTCTCAACACCTGTCTGAGGCGCATCTTCAACATCCGATGGCCAGAGAAGATCCGGAATGAAGAGCTGTGGGAGCGAGCGGGGCAGGAACCAGTGGCCAAGCAGATTCTGCGGAGGAAGTGGGGCTGGATTGGACACACCCTCAGGAAGCCAGCATCCAGCACCACACGCCAAGCCCTGACATGGAACCCGCAGGGGAAAAGGAAGAGAGGCCGGCCTCGCAACAGCTGGAGGCGGGACACTGAGGCAGAGCTATGTAAGCAGGGGACCAACTGGACTGGAGTGGCAAGACTAGCCCAGAACAGAGTGCGATGGCGAAGGGTTGTCGATGGCCTATGCTCCACGTGGAGCCAAGGGCCTAAGTAAGTAAGTAAGTAAGTCGTACGGAGGACTTCGTTGAGCAGCGTAACCCATTTGCATGTAACTTAGGCACGTTACCCGGCGGATGCCATTAGCCAATCGCAGCGCGTTAGCAGCTCGCGGCCTCTGCCGTGTGAGCCTAATTTACATGTAAATGGGTTACGTTGCTCAGCAATGTCCTCCGTACGAAGTCCTACTAAATCTGCCTAGTGACAGCGTCTGTACTGAAGCTGGCACTGACGGAGCCAGCACTGAAAAGCGTCAGTACTCGATGACGTCAGTGGCGCTCCGGCACGGACACGTACACTGAGAGCGCTTCACTGAGCCGGCCGATGGCGGCACTGAGTGTCACTGAGTAACAAAGTGACAATTGGCGTAACTTGTTTTGAATTGTTTTGAACAGTTTTAATGTTCGACTGCCTGCGCAAATTGTAAACAACATTGTATCGCATTGAGAGCTGTACTAATCGTATCATCAAGATAGAGTATTTCGAACATAAAGGCGCACACACGAGCGAAACGATGCCAGTTGAAATTATCCTGTTGAACTCAGTGAAACCGGCGTTGACGAGCAAAAGTATATTTACGTTTACTTAAGTAAAACTGAGAAAGACTAGTAAGCATAACTTAGTATGCATAACGAAAGAATCAAACTTCGAGCACAGTCAATGGTAAGCCGGCTGCCAAAACAAGTCAAGTGAAACCGGCTGTCTCTGAACAAAGGTCAGGACGCGGCCGGAAGAAGAGACTCTCCAGCCGCCGGAGAGATTATCATTCCGTCCGTGTGTGTGTGTGTGTGTGCGGGGGGAGGGGGGTAGTGATAGTGTCACTATGGTCAGCTGTTCGCCCCCCCCCCTCACACACACACACACACACACACACACACACACACACACACACACACACACACACACCTCCACCCCCCCCCCCCCCCCCCCCCCCCCCCCCTCCTCTCCGTTGTTGGTTTTGAGCAGCACTTTTACCTCACCGCTGTTTTCTCTCCTCTTTTAAAACGTATTGTTTTCCTCTCTCTCTCTCTCTCTCTCTCTCTCTCTCTCTCTCTCTCTCTCTCTCTCTCTCTCTCTCTCTCTCCGTCTCTTTGAATGGTGGGGCAGGGGGGTGTGTGTTTGGGTGTTTAACTTCCTTTTCCACCACATGGGGGGGGGGGAGCCGGCGGGGGAAAACTCATGCATATAATTATCAACAAAACATGCCCTCCTATCACTCTGGCCTAATACATCTCTGACACTAATTTCCGCAATGCTCTGTTTCAGAAGAGTTCACGGATCAAGACCAGTTCCTCAAAGTCATCCAACCCCAGTTTCTCAGACTGGCCCACCCGATAGAGTCTGGTGTGGTGGACGAACTGAGAAGGGAAGAGATCCTCAGTTCCGACGACCAGGACGAGCTGGCGTCAGAGACATCAAGGCGGGACAAGGCGCGCTTACTTTGGAACAAGTTACATCGCGTGCCTCCGAAGACGTTTGGGGAGAAATGCGTGCCGCTGTTGAGACGGACATACCCACACATGTTCCCGACCGTGACGTTCCGCTGGAACGGGCAGAAGCGGGAGGAGGAGGTGTGCTTGCGACACGTGCTGATGAAGCGGCAGAGCCCGAAGAAACTTATGGACGTTGTGTTTCCTCACACGAGTGTCGGAAACAACGTGATTTACAGGTTGGTTACAGAAGAATTCTGTAACAGAATTCATTTGAAATACCCGGTATTGTTGTTTGTTTACTTGTTTGTGTAGGTCTGTTTTGTTGTTGTTTGGTTGGTTTGTTTGGTTGGTTGGTTGTTTTTGGGGGGTTGTTTGTTTTTTTGGCTTGTTTTTTGTCTGTTTTTGTTTTGGTTGGATTTTTTTTTTGCTTTTTTTTGTTTTGTTTGTTGTTTTGTTGTTTCGTGGGAGTATCTGGTTTTTTTGTTTTTGTTTTTTTCGGGGGGGGGGGGGGGGTGTTGATTGTTTGATATTGTTGTTGTGTTGTTGTTTTTCTTTCATTTTTTTTTTCTTCAGGAGGGGGATGTTGTTCTGTGTTTTGCTGTAGTTTATTGTGGCATTTTTGGTTGTCCCTTGGTAGGTTTGGTCGTTGTTGGTGGTAGGGTGTTTTTTGTGTGTGTTGTTGGTGGTGGTTTTTGGTTTGGGTTGGTTTGTTTGCTTTTTGTTGTTTCAGTGTTTTGTTTCAGTTTGTGTGTAATGATGGTGGGTGTTTGGTGGTGGGAGGTAGCCGGAGGTGTCATGTTGGTGATTTTTGTATCCACGTCGAAACTGAATGGAGCACTGGTTTCTTTTACGGGTTTAGTCCTACCAGTCAGCTGGATACTGGATCTGAAGTGAGTTGTGTGTGTTGACCGGCTGGACCCTTTAATGATCACGCAGCAGCAGAACGTACATAGGCCTATGATTTGTCAGTCTGACAGTAGGATATGTATCCATTCATCTGCTTTAGTTTTTAAATCGTAATTTATACATGCTGTTATCCCCTGTTTTTAAAGCTGTCGCCCGGCCAGCGCTCAAAACCCATACTGAAAAGGCGAGACAAGAGAAGTAGTCACGGTGGCTATAATAATACAGTCAAACCTGTGTAAGGCGGTCACTCAAGGGACCGGGTCAAACTGACCGCCTTAGACAGGTGGCCGGGTTTATCCAGGGTGACATGTCAACAGCTAGCATGTCAGGGGATCCTCTTGGGTGACCAGGTTAGACAGTGGCATAGCTTATATACAGGTGACCGCCTTGGCAGGTTCGGCGACTGTATATGTATACTGGCTACAGGATGACGCTACGAATACGATGTTTTCCTTTTCTTTCAGAAAGCTGGCGTCAGGCAAGTACGATGGCGGGAAGAGACAGTGGGCGACAGCATTCCGGCTTCTGCACAAAAACTGCAAGAGCCCTTCAGTTAGAGTGGAGATGGTGAAACTCCTCAAAAAGATCGGAGTAGACGACCCCACCGGCTTGCGAAAACAGATCCGGAGTGGCTTCCCTTGTACCTGCAAACCGACAGCGCAGTTGCCGGTATGATGTGCCATCGTGTGTTTATAGTTCAAACTTATTACATTTTTTTTTAAGGGCATCGTGTTGGTACAGGCAGTCACGGGGTATAGGCAAAATGAAAGCGCGGCAATTGTACTCGGTTGGTTCCAAAGAGCAGCACTGCGGCCATTAAAGACAGAGCATTTCCAAACACTGAGTAGCAACGAATGCTTTTCAAATTCAAATTTGAGTAGCAAAGAATGTTTCCATCGGACAGTTTGTCGGCATAGAACTGAGAAAGGGCCCGCGATCAACCAGATTTCGACTTTGACAACTGAAACACGCGACTTCAGCGCAAAGACTTACGCATGCTCATAATTACATGCATTTTCAAACTGTGTTAGTACTGTTACGCCTTCACTACTGTATAGTGTGGAGGCAATCATTGTCATAACGTTTGAAGTGAAGTAGCACCGGAAAACTCTCATCGATTTTGATTACACCCCGCCGTACTAGACCTGTTTAAAAAAAAAAAAAAAGTGTGTGTGTGTGGTGGGGGGGGGGGGGGTATGCTGGAAAAAAAAAACCCCAAAAAACCGGATCAGTCAGTAACTTTAGATACTGTGTTTATTTTGATTTGTTTTCTAAATTGTTATATGGAAGGGGTGGAATCGCCTTATTTGCATTCTGCAGTTATGGTAATACATGTATCATTCTTGTACCACGGATTTTTTTTTTTCCTGCAGAGAAGTGGAAAGCATGACAAAATACGAAAAGAGGCAACAGTCACACCATTTAGTTCGAGTCAGCAAGACATGACCTGCGGTACAGACTCGAGCGTCGAATCCATTAGCAACACACCCCCGACCGACTCCAGTAGTACAGGGCAGACTGACTGTTGGGTCCCATCTCCAGACAACTGCCAGCCTCCACCGTTCAGAAGCCGTGCAGATAAAAGTAAGTTGTAGTCTGTGCCATGTTGTTGTTTTCCATTTTTGTTTGTCAGTTGTTATCTTCTGCGTGTGTGTGGGGGGAGCCGGGGTAGTCGAATGGTAGAGCGTTGGACTTTTAATGCTCGGGTCGTGAGTTCGATCCCGGCTGGGGGCCAAATGTTTGTGCTGGCTTTTTCATCGTTGCCCCGTCTTTGATATCACGCTATGTGGTGGAAAAGGACGTTAAACCCCCAAACACCCACCCACCCTCCCTCTTCGTGTGTGTGGGTGTGTGTAAAAGGGAGGTGGGGGGTGGAGGGTTGAGGCAGCCGAATGGATTTAACGTGCAAGTTTTTCCTCCATTTTTCCCCCCACCCTTTTTTCTTGAGGTGCTCGAGTTGCCCAGCTGAGAGGGTGGGTGGGTGTTTTGGAGTTTAACGTCCTTTTCCACCACATAAGGGTGGTATCAAAGACGGGGCAACGAGAAAAAAGGCCAGCACAAATATTTGGCCCCAGCCGGCGGGATTGGAACTCACGACCCGAGCATTGAGAGTCCAACGCTCTACCATTCGGCCACCCCGGCTCCCCTGCACAGCTGAGAGGAACTAAGGGCTGTAATTGATCGACTCAAAGTAAATTATCCTTGTGTGTGCTGCCAATCTTTTTTTTTTTTTTTTTTTTTTTTTGGGGGGGGGGGGGGGGGGGTTTACACACTGTTACTTCAAACCTGGCAGTAAAAATTTTAGGAAAAAATTGGCCGGACAAAAAAGCAGGAACAGACTAGTGTTCTTCCATTATCCTTTACCTTTACGTTTTACCCACCAACCAGGCAACCAGCCGGTTAATGTCATTTCCTCTTGATCTTTGTTTTGCAGAAAAATACCAGGCAGTTCTCGGCACTGTGAATCAAGGCATTACGGCTTTTGAGGGTATTCGCCTCGAGTGCAGAAAACTGGAGCGCGCCCGGGACGAGCTGAGCACTCTCCTGCAAATAGCAAATGACGAACAATCTCTGTGCAACGACGATGCGGCAGAAGCCGAAGTTCTGCAGCTGAAGGCTAAAAAATCTGCAGAAGCAATTGATGTACTGCAAAAATCAGCCACTGCAGCCTTGCAGGAGACAGACGAACTGTTTGAGAAGACCCACTCCCAAATACCGGATGCTCACATGGAGTATTTGGTCAGTCGGCGACATCTTCTTGTAAGCTATTCAAAGGAAACTCTTCATTTCGTCAACAGAGCTAGCAAAGTTTTCGGTCAAGTGCAGAAACAAGTGGAAGATTCCAGACTGAGGAACCTTTTGGCTTCCGGCTGTCGGCCCAACAAGGATACAGAGAACAGCAAAAAACATGTCGATGTCCCAGAACTGTTTTGGCTGCGGGGAGGCAAAATGCCCAGCCAGGAAACGTTTCGAAAACCATCCACTGCCGTTCCAAAATTGTGGGCGTCTCAGCCCTGATGTCATGAACATTTCAAAGTCACATTGTAAGAAGCCAGAGTCCGCCGTCTCCAGCGAGAAAACATATCGAAAACCAAGCACTGCCGTTCCAAAATCATAGACTTGAAGTCGCAGCCCTGGATTATCAACAGGCACATTATGGAAGTAAGAGGGTCCAGCCAGTCAACTTTTCAGAAACTAACCAGTTCCGTTCAAAAAAATAAAATAAAAAATGGAAGTCTCAACTCTGTGGTCATTAGATTGTTAAGAGGCACATTACACAGAGACGTAATTAAGGCTCAGTTGGTATAGTTCGCCTGTTAGGGGGTGCAAATGTATACCAGTCATTTGCAGGTGGAGTAACTGTACACCAGCTGCTCGGGACGGGGTGCAAATGTATCCTGGATTTGGGTCTCTTGAGTTGAAGTCACGTGACAGCTAACTCCGTTTTATGAATGTAACTTGAACGAAAGTATTGAACACAAATGTAGCATCAGAGGGTGAAGATATATGTGTGTATAGTATAGCATCGTAATTTGTAACCATTTCGTTTTCCGGAAACCAGCCTCAGTTTCGATGAAAATAGCACGGAAATATCGCGAGAGCTGACTGGACTGAAGGACGGGATACAATCGCCCTGCTGACGGAGTGAAGAGCTAGAGTGCACTGATTTGCTCCCCCTGCATAGGACTGGTCAGAGACATACGTATGGACTGGTATACATTTGCACCCCCTAGCGGGCGAACTGTACCAACTGACCGTAATTAAGATGACGAAAAGAAACTCGTGGATCCGGAGGTGTGCAGAAACAGTCTAGCACCGGACGGAGGCCTGTGTTGTGGGTGCATGTGTGGTGATGTGGAGTGGGAAAGGCGATAGCAGAGTTTTGTCAAGTTGTTCTTTCTATGTTCTAGCTCTCGTGAATGTATATTTCAATTTTCATATCAGTTGTTCAGTGACTATGTTCACTGTGGTATTAGTGAAAGGTTGCTTTGTTTATATTTGCACGCGTTTATCATTTGATCAAATCGGAACAAGTGTTCCATGCAGACATTTCAGCTAACACTAAATGATGATGATCCAGTTATTGTTTGTTTCTTTCGATTTTTCTCCCAGATTTTCTATGTTTCCATTTTTTTGCACATTTTCTCCGTTTCCATTTCTTTTCCAGATTTTCTTCCTTGCGTGTTTGTGGGATGCGGCTGTCTATATATTACTTGTTGGTATCGTATTTGCATATTTTACGAGTGACACTCACAAAATTTATTTTACGCCACAGAGAGAGAGAGAGAGATTCACCATGCCAATGTGACAGACGATCGTGATCCATTTGAGTAGCGGGTGCTGCAGGTTTGGCAGTGAAGCAATAGAAGAAGTCTTTAATATTTGTGTGCGTGCCTTTCGCGTTGCCAAGTTAAACATGTTTATACAAGAGTGCCGTCACGTAAATGTTCTGATATTTTTGAAATACAAAATAATTATGGTATTTTGTTGAATTGATTGTGCATGTGCCATGAAACCATATCAGGTATTTTCGTTTATTTTGTTGAAGCGTCGATCTGATGCAGAGTCCCCAAGTTTGTCTGGGGGAAAATATCCACCTCTTTGTGTTTATGTGCTACTCTTGAAGGAGAAGTAAAGCTTTACATGAACTGAAGGCCGGCTTGAGGACAATTTGTTAATATTCTCCACAGTACTCATTAATTTGAGTGGTGTTGGCTGCGCTGGCGGACTCGGAGAAACAAACGTCCTTCAGTATAATATATTTTTATCTGTCACTGAGTTGTGTACATCCCCAACCCTACCATAGTATGAGCCTACGGCTCCGAGTTCAGTCACGGTCTAACTTCTTTTTCTAACATGCCCTCCCCTCCCGCCCCTCAGCCCCCCCCCCCCCCCCCTTCATCTTACTCCCCCAACTTGAAAAACAACAAAACGAGACTGAGGCTATAGATTCAAGTCAGTTAACACCATAGCTGCACAGACTGAGTCTGTCAGTCTGCCTTCGTACTGTTTTGCCGGGCCGGAGTGGGGGCATGGTCATGATTGTCATGCTAAAATCAAAAAGAATGGACTGATCAGCGGTCAGCCGGGTCAGTCCTGAGTTTAGACGGAATCAGTATCACACGCAGTCTCAAGCCAAGTTGCCAGTGATGAAAACTGAGGCTCAAGAAAATCAGTCAGTTTCGCCAAACCCGGCTGAGAGATCACTGATGTCAAAACGTCAGTCGGCCGGCCGTACTACATGGTGCATGCTTCAGTTTCTGGTACGTTTGACGGACACACTTTGTTTCAGTTTTGGGCGCTTTTGTCAGTCTTATAGTACCGCCAACCCTGTTCCAGGGGCGGCGATTCTTTAGAGGTGTCACTGAGTCAGCCTGCGGCGTTCAGTTCAGTGTTGAATTTTGTCAGTGCTGTTGCGGTCTGCAGTCAGTGGTGGTATTTGTCACGTGCTGTTGTTTGTTTTTTTTCTGTTTGTTTGTTTGTTCTTGTGTGTGTTATTCAGGTCCGCCTGGTACACTCTCTGGGAGTCTACGACTGGTGGTGCTTGACAGTGAGGTGCCGAGAATAATTATGCTTCAGTGTAAAGTTTCCACTGGGCCATCGGGGCTGTAAAACGTGCACCAGGGGAAATCACTCGGCAGCGCAGTTTGGGAAATCCCCGAATCTGGGCAATCCCGTCGTCCGACTTCTATTCGAGGAATGGTTCGACGAGAAAGCGCTTTAAATTTGTCAGTGATTCATTTTATACCAGGCTCCTTCTCCCTCCTCGGCAGCAGGCACCTACGTCCAAGTATGAGCAGGTAGGACTTTTATTTCAAGCTCTGCTTGATATGAGGTGACACAGTTTTCACGCGACTGCATCTTCTGGTTTTGTTCTTCCTGAGATCCGGGTTCGTCGATCCGCTCCGTCTAGAAAACTCAGTGTGAGATCTCGAGCGACTGAGGTAATTACTTTTATTCAGCAGGGGCCGGCTTTGTCAGAACTAGATCACAGTTCTTTCATTCACCTGTAAAGCAGCAGACTACTTTAATTGGCATCATGCATTACACATATAACAAATCCGGCAAACAGGGTCCATGAGCGCCCCGCGACCGGTCATGCGCGACCCGCGCAAGGTCAAGGGCGGCGAGCGACAGGTCGAAATTGGCCATGAGCGACGGGCGGCGATCGGCGACTGATTATAACCCACCCGGTAGGTGGCCGCGACCCCACGCAAGGTCATGAGCGGCGTGCGGCGTTCCAAAATTGGTCATGGACGGCCAGCAGGCGATGAGTGGCAACTGGTCACGGGCGGCGCGCCACCGTCCATAAGCATGTATGGAAATATGTGTTTGACGAAAGTGCTTGTGTTTAATGTACATGTGCTTATCGCATCGCGTACATGCTCAGTTCCGCTGGTAAGTTGCTGCCCATTGCCGCATATCAATTAACCTAGTCTGAGGCCCACTGTATGACACCTGAACATGTCAATGAGCCAGTTGCAATGTTATGTCCTTGTCTATTATATCTGGCGTCTCCACACGCTAGCCTAACCGATCAACGCCGCCAACTGACTGGCCACCTATTGTTTGTGTCAACACTCCAGCCTCGGGCAGCATTAACATGGGAGGTCACACGCTGTGCACGTTGCGAGGACACAAGCCATCTACCGTTTCAAGCACAGAAACAGCAGATGGGCGCGTTGACATACATGTATTTTTTTATTTGCCTAAATCGAAATATCTTGCGATTTAATTGTAGTTTTCTCGTTGCCCCGTCTTTGATATCACCCATACGTTAAACTCGCACACACCCCCCCCCCCCCCCCCGACACACCCTTTTAATTGTACGGGTGGCCTATGGTCAGTAGCTTATGACCAATTTTGATCAGTTGCCAGCCGCTAATGACCAACCGTGAGTCGCCTATGACCAGCCGCCGGTAGTTCATGACCAGTCGCTCATGACCAGTCGCTCAGAACACTCACACGTCGCTCATGACCAATTTTGTCCTGTCGCCTGTCGCTAATGACCAACCATGGGTTGCCTATGACCAGCCGCCGGTAGTTCATGGCCAGTCGCCTATGACCAGTCGCTCATGACCAGTCGCTCACAACACTCACACGTCGCCCATGACCAATTTCAACCTGTCGCCCGCCGCCTTTGACCTTGCGCGGGTCGCGCATGACCGGTCGCGGGGCGCTCACGGACCCTGTTTGCCGGATTTGTTACCTCCATTACATGTGGATTTTGATGTACATAATGTGCATGTATACATGTTTATTTTGCCGAACGGGTAAAGTTACTTAGTTATAAATGCCGCATGTAGAAACAATATGCCCTTGTAATGAAGAGCGGATCGTTGCCAGCTAGGCGTTGATGTTGTACAAAGGGTGTGTGTGTGTGTGTGTGTGTGTGTGTGTGTGTGTGTGTGTGTGTGTGTGTGTGTGTGTGTGTCCTTCTGTTTAACAGTTCTTACACTGGTGCCTTTTTGCAAAATTAAGCCTGGGTGGAGAGAGGACGGATTAAATCTACAATGGCTGAGAAGGTAAACAAGTGAATAATATGACAACGCTTGACATGACTTGACATTTGCGTGCTATTTAATATACTACCATCATTACCAGTTACCAGAATTATAGTAATTCACATTTGCCTTTCTCTAAACAATAAGGATCTCAGTCTACCCACTGCTGAGACAGCTTTGCAGATCTGGCATAAAATTTGACATCGCCTGTACGGATCGATGCCAGCATTGATCTGCATAGGATCTGGTTGATAGTTATGCTCATATATATTCAGGCACATGAAAGATGACTGAATTCTCTTCCACAGCCACAAGTTTCATATGAATCACCTGATGAGGTTGATTTGCTGCCTAAGGCAAAGCTGGTGCAGTTAGCAGACAGCTGCAGCCAGAAAATAAGTGTGAGTACCAAATGTATTTTAAATTTGGTCATGAGACATTAATATTTTTATAAGATACAATATGATAAGATAAGATAGATTTATTGCTTCTTAGTTACAATTAAGAAGAATTTGCTTTGCTCCTCTTGATAATAAAACACAATTGATGTACACAAACATACCATAGAAATACATATACACATTCACACACTCAGTCATTGGCTAAAACACAATTTAAGAGAATAAGCACTGGCATTGCCTCACATTAAACTATGTTAAACAAGCACTAAGAATAACAGTTAAAAAGAGGGGGCAGGCCTAATACAGATCACAGATAACAGCTCTCTCTACATATAGATCCTTCATCCACACACATCTTATCTTCTGAGCTCGCACAAGCACCCGCATCCACCCACACACATCACAGGGTAAGATATTAGACCGTTGGGGATGATTCACTAGTGTTCATATATAATGTCAATGCATAGGATGGGTATACTATTACCCAGTAAGTAAAGAGTTTAACTGGGGTGCTTCCACACCAGTGTATCATTACACTTTAATCCTGACTAAGGCAATCATGTAGGGCAATGACAGAGGATGGAATGAATGATTTCCTAAAACGTACTGTTTTCGTTTTGATACATCTCCACCTTCTCCCCGAAGGTAGCATCTCAAAAAACCCATTCAGTGGGTGGGTGTGTATTTGCACCATGATTTTCATTTCATTCCAAAAGGATGGCAGTTCAATTAAAAAATGTGACTCATGTTAACAGCTCCAAACTCAAATCGACCTGAAGATGTGTGCAAAATTAAAACCATTTGCTAATAATTATATATGAGCTAAAATGCATGGCTAACACTTGCTCTAAACCAACACAAGGAGCGCGGGTCCTCTGTGGCACAATGTTCAAAAGCAGTTTGCAGTCTGCGGTGATCAAACTCAAGTTTTGTGCAGGCTGCATAAGTCACATGGGGTTGATGGCAACAATACATGTATATTACAAAGTTACAGAGCTCTAAAATAGACTTGCAAGTCTGCTGGCATAATAGTTGTGTCATGTGTCCGAAACGCTTTTTTTTTTTTAATTGACTTGATTTGAGTTGCTCATCAGAGAACGCTTCTTTAAATGGTTTAAATCAGGTCTCTTGTTTGTTGTTTCCCTATTAATCTTTCAGGAGTCACTTAACGTATGACTTTAAGACTCATCTTTTCTCCTGTGTACAGAGCCTTACTCTCTTTCAGTCTATTCTTTATGTGTTCTACAGAATGAAGAGACTCAAGATCCGGGCATCAGACAACTTTTGCAAACAACACACTTTGTGCTGACTACCTGGCGTGATGACATTGTTAGTCGAAGTAAGTTGCAAGTTTATATTTCTTCATTATTTTTGCAACTGAACCTGGTTCCTGAGAGTTTTTCAGCTATAAATTCATTTTTTAATGGCCTATGCATACATTTGACCTTTATAGACCTTTTGATCAATTTATGACAATAGAATGTCATATCATGCATTCATATCATACCCACAGGGGGCATCAGTCGAAGACCGAATCATTTTCTAAATGTCGGATTTCTTACCAAGGTGGACATATCCCTATGTTCTGTCATTTTTGTGCCACAGTGGACTGTACACAGGACAAATGTCCCTTACTTTTATTGTCAACCAAGACATTAGTCCTGTTACTGGGGAGTCGGGGTGGCCGAATGGTAGAGCGTTGGACTTTTAATGCTCGGGTCGTGAGTTCATATCCCGGCTGGGGCCAAACATTTGTGCTGGCTTTTTCATCGTTGCCCCATCTTGATATCACCCGCATGTGGTGGAAAAGGATGTTAAACCCCCAAACACCCTCCCACCCTAGTCCTTTTATTTTCCCTCAGATCTGATCATGTAAATAAATTTGTCCTCGGAACATAAAACAGTTTATTTATACCAAGAACTTGCCACAAGCTTATGGATTAATTTACAGTCAAAATGTTGTGACTCATATATCAGTCCAAGTTATATTCAGGTATAACTGTAGAGTCAGTTTCTTGTGAACTATTCCTTTTTTACACCGGACTGCATCTCACCATGTTCCTGTGGCTTGTTTTGTATGCTGTTTGTGCAGGTACTGGTGAAAGAGATGTGTTCCAGAATGGAAAGTTGTATGCTTCCCCGTATGAAACCTTCTGCAGACTTACAAAGGTGGGTTTAACACAATTCCTGCGAAGTATGCTTTGCAAAAACCTACTCCCTGCCAAGTGTCCCCAGTGCAGAAACACGAACATTTCCATACTATACAACAGTGCATGTAGGCATGCAATTTTTCCCTTGCAAACCAACTCTTGAAGTACCTTTGCTTTTGCCTGATTCTCACATATACTCTCATATAGGCGCTTTGCCCAATTTCATGAATCGGCTCAAAGCGCCGCGAACTGAACCCAACACGCACGCTCCCATTAATCACACGCATTCTCTCACACACTGGACGTAAACACATTACAATCACGTGGTGCGAAGGGTCAGCTCAGCTATTTAAATTTCGGAATTTAGAATTGCATTTATTTTTCAAATTTGGTGGGCTGAACATTTCCAAAGCAGAGGGGCAGGAAGTCGGAGTATCCGGAGAGAACCCCTGGCGATTGGCCCGAATGAACAGTGCCACGTACGAGAAGGAAAAATTCTTTGCCCCGAGGAGGACTCGAACCCCCTGACCTCTCGCATTGGTGACAAGTCTCTTAACCACTAGACCACCGACCGCCCCACTGACGTGTATTCTCACTCAAACCAAAAGTATGCAGGTGATGAGAAACAGGAGAACAGAAGATCAATTAATCAATATATAAGTAATTGTTGTGGAAGGTTGGTTTGCAGTGGAGGTGCATTCTGGCTGGTCTGTTTCTAGATACAACCATGGCTGTAGTCATACAGTTGAAGCATGGCACACTGTTACTCTAATATTAGAAGCCACAAAGTTAGAAACTGACCTCCAATGCCCAAATGGAGCATCATCTCTTTCGTAAAACCGCCTAATGGTTTTGTAAGTGTATTTTTCCCCTTCATACAATCTTCATATTTTAGGTAACAATGCAGTGTGTGCAGGCTTGCTGAAAGAGTATTTTGGAGGTTCATTGTTGAAGCTTTCGTTGACAGTACGTGTGTAAACGTTCTGGTCTTTAAATGATAATGGAAGACGCTGGTCTGTGACAGGAAATCAGTGCACATCATTATACTTCACGAGTGTTGATAATCATTTGCTTGTTGTCTGTGTTCATGTTCAGAAACTGGCAGAGTCGCTGGACATGGCTGTGAAAGAGTTGGATGTCCTGATGACACACCTGAAGCCGCACATCAGCAAAGTCTGGAAGACCACCCAACTGCACGCTGAGCTATCCAGGAAACCAGAAAACACTGTGGATCCAAACTATGTTGAGGAAGTGTAAGCTTGGTAGTGGTTTTGGCATTGGTAGTATCTTGTGTCCGTACTGTAGTAAATAGGGAAATTTGTGCTGCTGACCACCAAGCCCCCACCACCCCCACCTCTTCCCCCCCCCCCTTTTAGAGCACTACCAATTTTGTTTTTCTCCTACCAGGCATGGTCTGTGTTTGCTTTCTATTCCAGTACAGTCTTGCCCAATAACTGTTGCAGTCACTCACTTAATAGGAGCGCTTTGGGTGGTTTGAATTCTCGCTCTAGAAGCCAGCAGATGGTATTGCATTCAGAGCTCTGCTTGTTAAGACAGCTTTGAGTGTACACCTGCCCTCACAAATGCAGCTGTTCCACACCAAACTGTAATTATTGAAGCATATATATCTTGGATTAAACATGTTTTACACACATATAGTTCTGACAACAAGCACATGTACATAATAATAAGCATAATTGTATTGATATTTGATGAAGGAACTAGAATGGATGTAGTCAGCTGTTGCTCTGCCTAGAAAAATTTGACTGGTATCCTGCACGTAATTTGTTTCAGCTGCAAGACTGCATGCCGGTGCGTTGCCGGCCTGGTAGACTGTGCTGTCAATGAGTTGCTGCAACAGGTGGATGTTTTCGGAGATTTGCAAGCCCCAGGTGTAGAAACACAGACAGTCACTGAACCTCTGCCAGCTCCATCCATGAAAAGCCAGTTTGAAGATGCTGTCAAGCACCTGCTGCAAAAACACCTTCAGACGTAAGCACGTTATTGTTCATGTTCAGCCTGTCTTTGTATTTTTTTTACACTTTATTTTCTCAGTACCAGCCAGGCGTAAGAGGTGTTTGTGCAACCCTGTACAATAATGTGTGCTTGCAACTGTGTGTGGGTGTGTGTGTGGTTTGATTTTGAGGTACCCTGAGCAACTGTGCAAGGCAGGGCACCTTTACATTATTATTATTCATTAGTTTTATTGTCCTCGTCGGCCCACCTTTGATATCGCTCATACATGCATATGGTGGAAAAGGACGTTTAATTCCCAAACACCCGCCAACTCACCAATTAATATCATTATTATGATTTCACAGTTTGCTGGTTGTGTTCAAACATCCCCCACTGACACTGAAGATGGACAACGCAACGGGACATACCAAGCGCTTGAACAGCAAAAAGTTTTCCACATCACTGGGGTATGCTAGCTATTTTCTTTTGTGTTTCACTGTGGCAGAATTAAATTTGAATCTAGTGTTACGCAGGCATGTTTATTAGATTGTAACCTTTTTGCAGGTTTTTCATGTTCCCACCTCTTTATGGGTGGAGGTGTTGGTGGGGGGGGGGGGATTTCTTGTGTCACCATTCCCCGGACAACACTGTCTGTATGTGCAGAATTGAATAGATCTGGTAATGTTCATGTTGCGTGCACAGAGATTCCCTGTGTGTGAGAATTAAGCAAGAGTAATGGTTCTTTAGTGGCTGGTTTGCAAGTGAGACCACTCTGCCTACATGCATCATTGGATAGATCTGGAAGTTTTCATGTGTATATGTAGGAGAGTTGAGGAATAGGGTGCGACAGAACATACATGGTCCGATTCGTGTCAACATGTGCTGACCATATATTTGCAGGATTCTTGGAGGTGAAGAACTTGCACAGCATGCTTTCATTACAACAGTCAGCATTTACATGTGCCATGGACAGGATCTGGCGTACGCAAGGGAGCACAACACTGTTCCAGAACCCCGATTTAAAATCCTCACAGATGACAGTTCTGGTCTCAGGAAGTTAGGGGATCTTGACAGCCCGGCAAAATTTCCACACATCAAGGAGTACAGAGAGGTTCGTGTTGAGGACTATGTCCGCAAGGAAACCAAGCCTGTGTATCGGCAACTCTACTTTGCTGTTTACACGGTCCAAATCCAGTTTCCACATACAGGGTGGTCTTTTGAAGTGGAGGTGAGTTCTGGGTTGGAGTTTTGTTTGTGGCTAAAAACAGCACGATTGCATTCCTTCTCAGAATAAATTGTTCGCCTATTCCCTGTCTACCACGGCCCATTCAACCCATGTTGTATAGAAACAGGAAGGGAAACATAGCTGGGTTTCTCAACTTTCAAGAGTTTTCTTTACCTTTCCTTTCTGTACACTTGCTCACTCTTTTTTTTTTTTTTTTTTCTTTCTTTCTTTTTTTTTTACGTTTTCTTCAAGACTGGTGGTAAGTTTTCCTTGTTACAAATAAAAACAAACAGACCAACCAACCAAAAAAAAAAAAAAAACACAAAAAAAATAAAAACAACAAGAAAAAAACAACTAAAACTGAGAGCCAAAGCCAGAGTGACAGCACCTGGGTACTAATTAAACATAATACATGTAGAAGTTCTTAGGGCATAAAATTCAAAATGTTTAAAAAAATAAATAAATAAATGCTGACATTGGGTACTGTTCTTGTTGTGTACAGACCATGTCCTTCCCTGTCCTGATACGCACTGGGGCTTCCCAGGCAGTGGAACGTGCTGGTGTGCAATTGTGTCTCAGCTTTGTGGCCAAGAATGTGGTGAGTATGAGATATGATATGTCTACATGTGTCTGGTTATTTGCTTGGTATCCTTAAGAACTTGTTTAGACTGTCTTTTCCATTTGAGCACCTACTGTGGAAATTTCATGCCTGCAGGTGTTTTTTGTTTGTTTTTTTTGGTTTATTTGGGGTTTTTTTTTGGTTTTTGTGTTTTTTGCTTATTTGGGTTTTTTTGTTGTTTTGTTTTGGTTGTTTTGTTTTTGGTTTGTGTGTGTGTGTGTGTGTGTGTGTGTGTGTGTGTGTGTGTGTGTGTGTGTGTGTGTGTGTGTGTTTGTTTTTGGTGTTTTTTTGGTGTTTTTTTTGGTGGGTTTTTTTTTTGAGGGGGGTGGGGGGGGCTTACTCACTACAGTTTGCTTTCTGTGAATTCCACCCACATGTTGGGAGGAATACCACAGTGAAGCTGGCAAACACCAAACAAAAACAGAAAACCTGTCATAACATACGAATGGAGCATCAGTTTATTTTATACAGAGTTAACAGTGCAGATATGTTCAATGTTTTATTTCCAGCTGGATCCGAGAGTAAGTGTGCCTGCAACTTTGAAGGTTGAGGATGTGATACAGATGATGGATGAACGTGTCCGTGGGATTGGAGGCCGAGGCCTGCAGCCCTATGAGAAAGACCACCTGAGAGAGAAACTTGGTATGTGACTATGGATGTGATCCATGAATAATGATCATGTATTTTATGTTATGTCATTTTCATCATTAGGGTTGGTGCTACTGCTGTATACTGTCAAAGAATTCATATGAGTAAGTAGAAAAGTGAAAAATGGAAGTTTGGGTGAGTTCAAAGAAAAGAAGAAGAACAGATTTATAACACACACACACACACACACACACACACACACACACACACACACACACACACACACACACACACACACACACAAGAAATTGCAAAAAGTTAGATCAGAACTTAAAGCATTGTGGCTCGATCAGTCTTATGAGATGTTTTTTTATAGTATATGTATTTGTATAATAATATTCTTTAAAAAAATTTGTTTATTTCCGAACAGCCTTACTGGAAAGTGCAAAAGGGCAAGATGCCGGGACCATCACCCTTGAGGCTCTGATTAAAGTGAGTTGGATGAAAGGAAAATTTCGAAAATGAAGATTAATTGGCTTTTTTTTTTTTTGGTGCTAGTGTTTCTTGCTTATGACAGGGTGGTGGTGGTGGTGGTGGTGGGTGGTGGGTGGGGGGGTGGGTGTGGGTGGGTGGGTAGGTGGGGGTGGGTGAGTGTTTGGGGGTGGGTGGGAGGGGTGGGTGTGTGTGGAGATAAGTGGGTGAATGGGTGGGTGTGTGTGTGTGAACATTTAATGACCATGCATTAGTTAGTGCATGGCTTATTTCTTAGATTACTGATGACAGCTGAAACATGCGTGAGCTGCTTGACAAAATTCCTAGAGTCATAGTCACATGCTTTATGATATTAATTGGTTGGTTTGTTAGTGCCATGTCTTGTGTGCAGGATAAAGTGGTGCTGCCTCGAAACGACGAGTCTGGCACTGGCAGGAAGGGCGATGAAATGTCATTCTCACTGTGGCACTGGTTTTACGCCATCATCAACATGCTAGAGCAAACCGTCAGGCAGCCATGGCTGGATGGGTATAAACATCATCTTTATGTCTGCAGAGCTTATGGAAAAAATTCCAAACTTATGTCTTAATTTGATACTCAGTGCCTATGCTATCAGTTCAACCAGTTTAATGTGTTAAGACTGAAGCCTTTGCCCCTGGCTATTGGTGATTTTTTTTTTTTTTTTTTTTTTTTTGGGGGGGGGGGGGTGCAATTGTGCCTGTTAAAAAAGGCATATTTGAGTTGTAAAGAGTTGTGCCTGGTACAGTGCCCTTCCAATAAATAATTAAATGGTAATAATAATTTACCCCAAGAGTCAGTAAGTAAGAGCTAGTTCTTGCGCTGCTACAGGCCAGTGTCCTCTGTGTGTTCAGGCAAGCTTATGCATGCTTGGGGAGTGCTGTTCCATATATGGTGTCCAGGAAAACCTAAGGGCTTTATCAGTCTGTCGTGCCTTTAGGATAAGAGGATAGAGCCAGCAACAATGATAACAATGTTGTGGTCAATAGAGCCTACATGCTGCCCTGAGATGGGTCCAAGACTGTCTGATGGCTGTTTGCGCTTCAACACATTCCCGCTTTGCGAAGCATATACCCTCAAAAGGGTTCTATCTAGGTGAACCTATACCCACATGGTATGTGACTAGCTCTTAGTTATAGGTTCTTGATATCCCCTGCTAAAGTTATTTAATTTTTTTTATATCATGAAAAGGGTGATCTATGGGTTTGCAAACCGACAACACTGTGAACAGGTGTTGAGAGACAAACCAGATGGGACCTTCCTTCTGCGATTCTCGGAGAGCACAGTACAAGGCTGCCATGAAAATTGCAAGGGAGCACTTGGCGTTGTTGGGAAATCTGAGGGTATGTGCCTCTGTGCCCATGATGGCTAATTCCGATAGCAGGGCCTCATATGCATGGGAACTATAACAGGACAAATGAAAAAAGCATGAGACACTTGTCCTGAAACATTCGTGGTGCAGAAATGTGACCGTCCATGAGAAAACTCAGCGTAAGACGCACGCAGCTGTTCTGAGCTAGAGGCTAACAAAGGTCAGCGGGTGCTATCTGGTCGATATTGAGATTTTGCCAACATCAGGTAGTTCTGCCCTTAAATTATGATGTCTTAAAAGGAGGGTTTTTTCCACTTGTAAAGAGCAAGGCTGTTTCTATAAGATGGCTCCAAAAACAAAAAATTGAAAATTTAGCACTTAAGCCGTGTTTTCTCATGGAAGGTCACAAATGATAAGACATAAGTATGCCTGCCTCAGTGAGAAAGTAATCCGACATTTCATAATGGAATCTGCACATGGTCGAAGTCCAACATGGATCAATATCAAGCCCTTCTGATAGTTTATACATGTGTTTATTTTAAAATTATTTTCTAGATTCATGTGTCTAGAGCCAAATCATGAAGCATCAACAACAACATCAGCAAACACTAACATCAGAAAGAGGCAAAACAACAGCTACAGATTGTGTGTGTGTGTGTGTGTGCGTGCGCACGCGCGTCTCACATTCAAGACATACTGCAGTGAAAAACAGTTATACAGTGGAAAGTATACTTTATGCACGCAGTATAACTTACAAATCAATCACCTTGTTTGTTTTACTTATATGCGTAATTATCATGTATTTATATTATATCATGTTTAACACATACAGGTAGAATAGGGTTTGTTCAACCAGTGGAAGCAGACGTCATAGAGAAATGGGGACTCCCAGCAGTGATCAGGCGTACTGAAGTATGAATTCAAACCTTTCTACATGTATAGTTGTGTCTGTACGTGTATATACAAATTGTGTGTGCATGTTAATGTTAACTCATTCAGCCCTACGCAGGTACATGTACCTGTGTGAGGAACCCGCCGCGTATGCCTACGCAGGTACATGTACCTGCGAGCTAGTGAAAATTTCTACTTGCTCCTCATTGGCCAGACTACTGAATATTCATGAAACAAGGGGCACTACTCTGCTGTGCACTTCCTTTTCTTTGTATGGATCAGGTCTACACATGGGTTTGAGCGATTTTGGTTTTTTTCACTGACTGACTGGGCAAAAAAGTGCCCAGGACAGGGACAGCATTCAGGCCTGGAACCAGCAAGGGCTGAAAGGGTTAAACCTTCACTGCATGATCATACTTTTGATGCTAGAAAGTTTGTTGGTTTCTTAATTGTTGTTTGTTAATTACACATGCATGGTCTGGTACGTCTTGTCAGCGAATGTCATGTGGTCAGGGCTGAGAACCTGCAAACACGCATGCACGCACACATGCACACACACACACACACACACACACACACACACACACACACACACACACGTTCTTAGGATACATGTAATGCTGCTGATGTTTGATGTTGACCTAGGAGAATGTTTTTGATAAACTTTAGGAATTTACATCAGTACTTCCTATTCATTTCTTTTTTTTTTCTTTTTTTTTTCAGGCTGTAGGGGTTTCCTACATACTGAACACAGAGTACGACATCCACTTCCTGGAGAAGTACGCCAAAGCCCCAGAAGGTTTGGCCTGTTGTTTTATTGTTGTTGTGTGTTTTTTTGTGTGTTTTTTTTTCAAGACTACATTAGATTGCATGTTTTTGTGGCCAGTCAACAAAACAGTCTCAGCCAGTTTTCATCTGTGTCAAATCTCTGTGAAAGTTTAGATAAGGTATGTACATGGATACTGCCTGTTTATGAATATGCATCGTAACTGAAAGTTGATAATAATAATGATAATGAGTATTATATAGGCGCTTTACCCAATTTCATGAATCGGCTCAAAGCGCCGCGAACTGAACCCAACACGCACGCTCACGTGAATCACACGCATTCTCCCACACACTGGACATAAACATATTACAATCACGTGGTGCGAAGGGTCAGCTCAGCTATTTAAATTTCGGAATTTAGAATTAGATTTATTTTTCAAATTTGGTGGGCTGAACATTTCCAAAGCAGAGGGGGAGGAAGCCGGAGTACCCGGAGAGAACCCCCGACGATCGGCCCGAATGAACGGTGCCACATACGAGAAGGAAAAATTCTTTGCCCCGAGTGGGACTCGAACCCCCCACCTCTCGCATTGGTGACAAGTCTCTTAACCACTAGACCACCGACCGCCGGTCGGATGCTGGCTCAAGGTGCTTTAATTATTACATTCACATGCACATGCATGCATTCATACATATACTTCCTGCAGTACAAATCACTTTTAAAAAAAACATGTAGCTCCACCTTTGATGAACTGAGCTAAGAAGGGGGAAATGAGTGAGTACATGTATTTAGCAGTTAGCGCTGGGAGTCATGCTAACTAGAAGGAGAGTTGTTATACACCTGAAAATATGTGTGTAAAAATAATCTATGCCCATAACAACAGCAGCAGTGACTTAATTGACATTTTCTTGTAGGTCTGCAGCCAAAATGAACATGCGAGAGCCTTTGTGCCTAGGCATTTGTGTTTATCATTGATCAGTTACAGCCATGAAAGTCAGACTCTTTTCCATGCTAACCGTTGGCTAATGACTCAGAATGTTAACTAGCCACACTAGAAGAGTTATTATAGCCAAACTTCAAAGTTAAAAAAAATTACAAGTCAACGAAAAATTTCCTGCACTTTTTAATTATGGACCATTACACCCCTCATCTGCTGTTGACTTTGCCTTCTTTGGACCAGGAGGTGACTCTGCCTCTAATGCATCCGAGGTTGACGGCTTCAGGGCCGGATCAATCAGTTTTCAGGGGGTGGTGCTGAATTTCTTTCTTTTCTTTTTTTTTTTTGCCTATTGCCCGGGTCTTGTAAAATGCCAAACACTGTCACCACCAACACTTTTGAGTTTCTAACTGTTGTTATATACGGCACTAAAACACAAGAGTAGCTGACAGCTTTGAACAATGATTCAGACTAGGGGGCAGCCAGGGGAACTCACTCATTCTTTGCTTGACTTTCCTGCTATCACACTAAAAATTGTCCCTGTTTTACTGCACTCACATCTGGTTAACCATTAGTAAGTTTTAAATTTTACTTGCCAGAATTTTTGTTGACATGGCAAGTTTAGAAATACTCACCACTTTCAGAGCTGATCGAGTTATGTCTCAGACTTCATCGTTATACTCAAAGTATAATTTTTGGTTTTACAGAAAAAGGTGCCCTAACAAAGTCACGCTACTTGCAGTTCATTGAAAAGTTTGCGTAAGTGTGTGTGTTTTTTTTATTGTTGCTGTTTTTCTGAGTTTCTTACTTTTTCTTTTATCACGTGCAGAACAGTGGTCTCATGACACCAGAGGTGTCCTGACTCTCATTAATTTGATATTAGCCAGGCAGTTTTGTTATTCACATAATTATCAGCTGAAATATCATTGAAATATCAGTGCTGTGTATATTGGGCTCAGCTCGCAGCTAGTGCTTTGAGCCAAGTAGTAAACTGTATGGTCATATACATCCACTTATGGTTATAAGTGTATCATTATTGATACTAGGGGAGCCGGGGTGGTCGAATGGTAGAGTGTTGGACTTCTAATGCTCGGGTCGTGAGTTTGATCCCCGCTGGGGCCAAATATTTGTGCTGGCTTTTTCATCGTTGCCCCGTCTTTGATATCACCCTATGTGGTGGAAAAGGACGTTAAACCCCCAAACACCCACCCACCCTTATTGATACTAGGATTTTCCTCTGTCTTTTGTTTCAGCGGCCTGTCCACAAAACGTCAGTTTTTAGGTTCGCCTGATGCTCAAGAATCATCCCTTTTCACCACACCTCCACCAAGTCCGATCAGTGAGGCACACTCGGAAACAAGGCAACACAAGCTTCAGAAGAGACACAGTGAAGGACTCGCAAGATCACAGAGTATGATATCTGAGATACTTCCCACACACCATGTGCACAGATTGTGCAGCCAGGAAAAAATAAATTAATAAATAGATATGTATATTTATTTATTTTTTCCCATACACATTCCAGACATATAATTTTGACTCAAACTGTTATATATATATATATATATACAGTTTTGAGCCATATATACACAATTCAGTTAAAAGAAATTTTGTGTTTTAAGACACCCCCAGACCCTGGAGACACGCAGGCCAGGACAGGCACTCACAGACACACATTGGCAGACAGACAGACGAGCACGGACATACACGGAAGAGACACAGTAGCAGACACAGATAGACACGCACTGGCAGACATGCAGATACAGATAGGAAGACACACACTGGCAGACATGGAAGACACACAGTAGCAGACGTGTAAGATGTGGTCGAATACAGTCTTTCTACTTGTTTATTTATGGATTGAAGGGAGTCAGTCTCGTAATTTTCAGTTTATATGATTGATGTTTCAGAGATTTCTGAGAAGACCTCAAGCCTTCACAAGGACATCCATGATGATGTAAGTACTGGCATAAAGGCAGAGAGTAGGCATCACCATGGTGTATATTATATGTATATACTGGCATACTGTATGGAACATATGCTCTCCCTCTCTCTCTCCCTCTCTCTCTCTCTCTCACTCTCTCTCTCTCTCTCTCGCTCTCTCTCTCTCTCAGTTGGTGTAAAGATGTTTGGGTTTTTTTCTGAATGCAGTGTGGCATAGCGGGAATATGGTCTACAGAAAGTAATGAAGAGGATGCAACAGAACCACCTGGAAAACGTCCACGAGGTATGTCTTTGGCTATAAGCAGACAGCATCAGTTTGTTTAGCATTCACTGCATGTACCTTTTTTTTTTTCTTTTTTACTACTTTATTATCCCTTTCAGGAAATTTGGGCTGCTTCCCCCGGGGAAGCGCGTCACCGCGGTGCAGTGCCACCCAATACCTGTCCTATAATTTTTACAATTTTGCTGGGGGAGGAAAGCCGGATAACCCGGAGAGAAACCCCCGATGAGCAGCCTGGTAGCCAGGAAAAAACAGTATCACATATCACAAGCTCGACCTGGGCTCGAACCCACGCTTCATCACCATGACATTGGTGACGGCCGTTCAGTAGCGCAGCAGCTAAATCCGACGCGCTACCTATTAGACCACCGCTCACATCACTCTGCATTGTACACTCTGCACATTGGGGTTGCCATAGGATCCATCAGCGCATGGCTGCATACACAACCATATTTTTGTCTAGTAAATCCATGGAATATTCCAGGCCCTTATTCTATGGGTGTGCTTCCAAGCCTTCTCATGATTCCACCCCTTTCCTTTTGTCAGGAGGACGAAAATCTTAATAAAGCAGTGAGGAAATTGGTGAAAGATATAAAGGAGACAAAATTTATAATTTCAGTTACGATAACACTGGATGGTGGCTGTTTCAGAGATTTTTGGTGGATGTTTCAGAGATCTTCAGGGAGGAATTTGAGGATGCATACATGGATTTTGATGCATCGTGTCAGTCAGATACTGGCATAAGCAGCCATGAGGACTACTGTGAGGTAAGTACTGTGGTATGGGCAGAGACAGTGTGTTGTATACTCTCTCAGTCTGTGGAACATTCTGCAGGCATAAATTAACTGTTGGGTCATGTGCATTTTTAGGGGTGACTATGATTCCCGAGGCTGGTAGGGAATATATAGGTATTTTGAGACCCTGTGCATTTGTGTTCTTTGACCTGCAAGGCTCTGTCTCTGTCTCGAATGGCTAACAGTATGAATGACTCTCTCCTAATGTGATGAACATGACTGTGTCCATACATCAACATGTTTGACTCTCTCTCTCTCGCTCTCTCCTTCTCGTGGAAGAGACCATTTTGTTTTATTGTGTCGAGGTTTTCTTTTCTGTGTGCAGTCTTGCGAAGAAGAAATGGCACCCCCAAGAACTTTTGCTAAAGTCGCTTCCTGTAAAGAAGAGGATGAGATTGAGCCACCCGGAAACTGTCCACGAGGTATGTTCCTGAATTACATGTACATGTACATTATAATTGCTAGAATCTTGTTTTGGGCTAGCAGACCAGTCCTGGACTGGTATGCACGTCAGAACCGGTTAGCTTAAACGCGTTTAGAGCTTAAACGCGGTTAGCTATACGGGCCCTAACCGCGTGTAAACCCTAACCGGATTTGGTATGCACGACGCGCTAAACGGAAACGTATAGCTAAACGCCACGTTAAAGGTGAGATATTTATAGATTACTGGGAAAACCCGCTCCGCTGTGTGCTTTCGGTTTAATCCAACTACACGTGGAAGTTTCTGAAATTTGCAGCATGACGGAGAAAGTCGGAAAAAGGGCCAGAATAGGTAACTTCAGTGCTGAGCAAGTTAGAATACTACTTGAAGAGCTGCAAGTAGAACATATGACCGTTTTCAGCAGCCACAGCGCCACCATAACGCAACACCCTCGCTTTGTGCACGCTCCCTGGCCACTTGGCCACACAGTTGATGAAGACGAGGTCCGCGTCACAGAATAATGAGATCACCTGATAACAGCCGAAATGATGAAATCAATAATTAATTTATACTCACATTATCTGTCTAAATATCACACACACACACACACACACACACACACGCATGCACGCACGCACTGACACACGCACGCACGCACACACGCACGCACGCACACACGCACGCACGCACGCACACACGCACGCACGCACGCACACACACACTGACACACACACACACACACACACCCCACACACACACACATGCACGCACTGACACACGCACGCACACACGCCGGCACGCGCGCACACACACACACACACACACACACACACACACACACACACACACACATTCTTCTCTGTCGTCGTACGTGTCGAAGGGATTAGTACGGTCCCGGAAAATTCGGTTTCTTCGTAGAAGACGCCGCTGTCGTGCTTGGAAAAACAAAAGTGCCGCCATATTTACACGCGTTTAGGCCCGCTATCGGACCCCCAGAGGTGTGATAACTTTAAACGCGAAAATCCGTATAGGACAGGCTAACCGGATTGACGTGCATACCGATTTTTCCCGCCTATCTGCCCGTATAGGGGATAAACGCGGTTAGTCCACTAAACGGACCGACGTGCATACGGGCCCTGGTATTCAAGAAGCGTGTTTAGCTGTAAGCTTGGATAAACGCGTTTAAATCTAAATGGACATTTATCCTAGCTGAACGCGCTTCATGAAAACCAGTCCAGGGCCCGTATGTAAAAGTCGAGGTTAATTTAACCCACGGCTAGGGGCCTAACCCAGACTAGGACAAAAGAAACCCAAAAGCAAAATTAAATTCAAAAGGAAGCGAAGAAAGGAAGAAAAAATCCTTCTATAACAGCATAGGCACCTTGCTGGGATGGGCCCGCTTCTTGATTTAAAACAAAAAACAACAGAAAATTTAACCCTAGAGCTAGTTTAGTTCGAGGTTAGACTCTAACCCAGGGCTAAAAGCCCTAACCTCGACTATTATACGGGCCCTGAGCAATTAACAGAAACGTACCAATTGACCTTGGATTAAGCACTGCAGGCATCTTTACATATCAGGCATTATCAGGCATTCACCCACAGTCCATGTACAGTAGAACACAAAGGACACTTCAGATGGGTTTTTTTGTGTGTGTGTCTGTATACAAGTGGAGTCTGGTTTGAATTTAGTTTCCCAGTGTAAAACCCCCCCCCAAAAAAACAACAAAAACCTTTTTTCTTCAGAAGCATCGGAGAATGCCCCCAGCCAACTTAAGACAACGAACCAAGTAACCACAACCAGCCTTTCAGAGGATCATTCTGAGGAAGCTCTCAGTGTTGAACCACGTAACATCTTGCCAACAGATGTCAACGTCCACCAGAAACATGCGAACCAAGGAAAGCCTGCAGCTGATCTGAATCCAGCGTCACCTTTACCCATTTTCAGTAAGCAGTGGCAGGCCATGCACACCGTGACCAGCGTTGGCAGCATCCTGCAGAAGCCAGGTTCAGATGTTGTCCTATATGTCCCGGCCAATGCCGTAGTCAACGATTTACATTTGAACATCTATACAGCAGTGTGCACAGACATAGATCGTGTGCAGAGCGCCCTCAATCTCCCAGGCGATGAGTTTGTTGTCAGCCCGCTTGTAGAATGCATAACTGGCCATTCAGAGTACCGCTTCAAGAAATCTGTCCACATCAGACTCCCGCACTTTTTGCCTGTGGATGCCAGCATTGACCAGGTGCGTGTGTACTGCATCACACGCTGCGCTGACGGACGGCTTGCTACCACCAGACTAAAACCACAGTCAGATCCTTGCACTTACGCAGGGCAGCAACAGGATGGGGGGCAAGATCATTTCCCCCCTCAGACTGACCAGACGTTTTCAGACCAGTTTCAGACAGAGCCAGAAGAGGCTGCCACTACAAATGAAGCCATCTTGACAGGAAAAGGAGAGAGCTTTCTGGGAACAAACCATGACTGCGATATGGAGTGGGAGAGGAGGGCCACGTTTCAGCTGACTACAGATGGCGTGGTTGACATATTTACTGACCACTTTTCTGGGTACGTTTGTACCTACTGCGGTCGCCGCGGACCAGCTGTACTGAACGTCATGACCTGCGGCTCACACTCACAGGAAGCTAACGGACAGCAGACAGCACAGGTTTCCATCCACGCTTGGGACGGCAGAATCCACATTGCGGACTTCAGACAGGTCTTTTTCTCCCCCCCCCCCCCCCCCCCCCTATCAAAATTAATTAAATAAGAACCTACTCTCCAGCTGCACTCATTTAGTTATTAGACTTCCTATCTGATGATACATGTATTTTCTTACATGATATTTTTAAGGATCTTTGTCTTCTGGGTATATTGTATACTGGGTATTTAAAGGGCTGAGGAAGGCATGTTTGCTACTCACACCATAATTTGTCATGGGGCAGATACCTGATTGTTACCAGCGCCTTCCACCTCAAACCATGTGCAGCCCCCAAAACGTCCATGCCTAACCGTGCCTTTTAGTTTACATGTTTTTTTAAGAGCCTAACAAAAAATTCCTGAGCTCACAGATTATTGTATTAATTGATTGGTTGATTGATTGATTGACTTCTTTTTTCTGCAGGACTACGGGATTGGCTTACACAGTCAGATTGTGTCTAACCCTGGATCTTCTGAATGAGCTGCAAGATTCTGTCCTTCGCGTGCGACTCTCCATTGGCAAACTCAGCGGTGGCGACTGGCGGCACACCCTCGGTGATGATGACCTCCCGTTGATTCCCGCGGAGCAGGTGTGTACTGTCAAAACTGAACAGAACTGAGAAGACAGACGGCAAGTTTAAAGACACTTTTGCGTTTTGTTTTCTTTCTTAATTGTTTATTGTTGTTTTTGTTTGGGTTTTGTTGTTGTTGTTTTTGGTTTGGTTTTTGTTTTGTTTTGTTGGGGTTTTTTTTGTTTTTGTTTTTTTGTTTTGTTTTGTTTTTGTTTTTTTTTTTTGGGGGGGGGGATGGGGATAAGGCATCCAGTCACAGATCCTGATATACTGGGTTCGAACTCCCTGATGGGCAGGACTTTGGTTAATTGGGGAGGGAGGGGGAGGGTGGGGGGATTTCGATCCTCACCAGGTCAAGTGTTTGTGGTGCTCATCTTATACGTATACAGTAGTCATATAACAGTATGAATATGAAGTGTGCATGTGAAAACACCCATTCCAGATCGGAAGGGGCTGCAGAAGGGAAAACAAATACATACCATGTATGCAGGAAAAAAAGAGGGTGAGGGTATTTGGGAGTTAACATCCTTTTCCACCATGTAAGGCTGAAATCAAAGACGGGGCAGTGAGAAGGAGGTCGGCACAGCAGGAAAATATGAAAGTGGGTGGTGCTGTAAAAATGATGATGCGCTCTCCCCAGTAGGGAGCAGCCTAAATGTCCTCAGTAATAATAGAGCTATACACTACACCAAACTTACTTTTAAATTTTTATAGAAGAAACAGTCAGAATGGTCAGCTTTTCTGTTGAGCGTCTATTCAGTCACTCATGCTCATCGCCTTATGATTTCAGCATCTTGACCTCAATAGTGTGCTGAACAGCTGCAATATGGGAAGCTGCCCGAACGCGACACGCAGTACGCGACCAGTCTCGGCCTACTGGATGCTTGAGACCCAACCTGGCCTCAACAGAACGTGTTCACTTCACTGTGTGGTCCGCGTTTGTCAAGTCGCAGCAAGCACACCTTCAGCAGCAAACTGGGATGGGATGGGAAAGTCAATCAGCTTACCTGTGATGGTATTATTGCCAAACAGTGACAGTAATACTCACACACATCAACTATTTGAGACACTGCACTGCACATAGCCACCCAAACCACATCTGCGTCCACAGAGAGAGAGAGAGAGAGAACACACACACACACACACACACACACACACACACACACATGTGCACACAATGCCACTGTCCATTATATACAGTCGAACCTGCCAAGGCGGTCACTAGCTGTATAAGCCATGCCACTGTCTAACCTGGTCACCCCACAGGATCCCCTGACATGCTAACTGTTGACATGCCACCCTGGATAACCCGGGTCACACCTGTCTAAGGCGGCCAGTTTGGCCCCGTCCCTTGGGTAACAGCCTTACACAGGTTTGACTGTATGTGAAATGAAACAGCTTTTTATTGTTTAGTATACCGTGAGTTAAAGTATGTGGATCCCTTGAACCACAGTAAAATTTGACCTATTTTCTGATTGGCTGAAATATTCAGGAGAGGTCCATTCCTTTAAATTTATGCATACCTCTTTTGCTTGAAGGTGCCTGTACATAAGTTGCATTTTATTTTTTTTATTTATTTATTTATTTATTTTTTTTTGGTCTCATTCCAGCTGCCAGTGAAGGAGCTACACTCGGAATCTGCTCGAGCCTTCTACAGGGAGGATGGTGAAACTTCATCTGCAGATTGTTTGCCTTCATACAGAGCTAGTTCACACGACAGATACGCAGCTGTCCCCCACACCACACTTCCTCAGCTACGAGAGATGTCACGCATTTCAGGCAGTCAAAATCCTCTTCCCAACACTCTTGTGAAACAGCCCGTCCGTGCATTCCCCCAAGACAGAAATGGTGATGTCTTTAATGGACAGGTCGCTGGTGTGCCAGTTTTATCAGGAGGTGCCATTACTAATCCTCTTGCCGTCAACCATGAGAAGCAGGCTGGAATTGAACATTTTCAGAACTCTTTTCATTCAGCACAGGACAGTCCTCCCTTTCATGAACCAGCTGAAACAAATGGAACTGCAGATTCTTCAACAAGACACGGTGTCATTGATCAAGCTGCTGCCACCATTGCAGGGCCTGCAGGCTTCAGCAACCTCACAGTCCATCAGGTCTTCTACACGAACAATTCAGTAAACCATCATAATACCAGTATTGGCAAGATACAAGGAAAATCAAATATTGCTTCCACAGTCACAAGTAACCGTAACCACAGGATTCTGTACGGAGGTGATTCAGACAGAGATGTATATGCTGTATCCAGCTCTAGAAATGCCGAGTTGGATGCTGAGGATGCAGAGATGGACACTTAACGCATTGTGTACAAGGACTCCCCGTTCTTCCTACAGTACCTGAATTTTCTTTTCCTGTATTTTGCTTGTGCAATGTAGTGGGAGATGACATCACAACTGAAGTTTGCTTTCTTTTTGAAATGTTTTCCAGACAAGCAATGTATTTGCTCAGCTTTCAGTCTTCTGTACTTTGTTGACTTTGACAGGGTGTATATGTTCCTGCATAATATATTTGGTAAAACCAGGGTGAACTCTTTCAACACTAAGGACCATGTATCTAGTCCGGCCCTGCATTAAGTTTGAGCCCATGTAAAAGTCGCAAATTGATGTAATCAGTGCACCGCGGATTTCAAACGCCCGGACAGTGCACGTGGTTTTTCATGTTTGGGTGTTGTGCGGAGGTGTGACAGGATACGGAGTCCTTGGTGTAAATTGTTTGTGATATTTTTGCCATTTTTATTTTTTTATTTTTTACAAACCCCACCAAATGCCTGCTTTCCAGGGAATGTCAAGGGAGAAAACTGCCAGTGTTGAATGATTTGAATGGAAAGAGAAATGTGATGGAAAGTTTATCACAACTTGAGCAGCTCTGACAATGGAGCAGAAGCTAGCTTAACAGTTCACTTGCTAAATTATAGTACATGTTTCTTAGTAAGGGTTTGGTGGGTTTTTTTGGTTTTTTTCAGGACACGTCATCCAACACATGTGCATGATCTCTGTACCAGAATTGGGGTGTGTGTGTGTATGTGTATGGCTGGTGGGGGGGGGGGGGGGGGGGATGGGGTGTGTGTGTGTGGGGGGGGGGGAGGGGGGGGGGAAATGTATTAGAATTTTTCTTTTCATTTCCATTGTCTTTCAAGTTTTTTAGCGGCTGACATCTTTGAAAACCCCCTGCTGGTTTGGGTTAGTGTATTGAGATGCTGATAAACCTGCTTGAGGTCTACTATCAGCAGATTGTAACACAGTATGTACTTTCCAGAGCAAGATAAGACACGTTTATTTGCTTGTCTTTGTTTGTTGTTGTTGCTGTTGCACATATTGCTTCAAGGATCTGTTGGGTATGTTTCTGTTATTACTGAGGTGTTATCATTTTCCGTTCTTCATGCCTGCACTGTAATGAAGCGTGCACTTCAGTATGTACCAGCACCTGCTTTGTTTCTACCTTTTCTGTAGTTATGTCGAGATTTCCCCACTTTACGTTTGCTGCGCAACGTGGAAATTTGGGGGCAGACAATAAAGACAGGTGATATGCATACCAACTTGTTAATTTTACATATCATTATTAATGTGTGTTTTTCTTCATTGTTTGGTTGGTGAATTGGTTGGTTTGTCTGTTAGCCGACTGCTAATTTTGTGCATGGTCGGCTGTTAATAAAGCTGAATGGTTTAACTTGGCTCTCTTCATCCATACTGCATGGCACTTGAAATATGTTTCTGATTGCAGGAATCAAAAGATGCACACACAAAGTTAATGAGTCTATGGATCCAGAAATGCACCACAAAATACATTTCTATTATGTGCATTTATGGGTGAAGCAGGCAGACTTAAACCATTCAGTGGTGAAATAAAAATAAAATAAAATGAAACAGATTTTTTAATATTTTTGTAAAGACAAGTTGGTCAAGTGTGGGCTGAACCATCGCAAACTGATGGCCACTTTCACTTTAGGTATTGGTGTGTGTGTGTATATATATGTATATATATATATATAGAGAGAGAGATATATAGAGATATATATATTCCCCTACTTCCCCTATATATAGAGATATATATATATATATATATATATATATATATATATATATATATATGAATTCTCTGTGTGTGTGTGTGTGCGCGCGCCATGAAACCTTATTTAGAGTTCTCACATTGCAATCAAAAATTGGTGGCTGTATTCAGGGGAACCCTGAAAACATCATGCCGGGGAAAAAATCTCGGAAAATTGGAGTTCAACGTCCTTTTCCACCACGTTGCCAAACAGGGAGACCAGAAAACATTTACCAGACAGATCACATCTTCGGCAGTGGCTGTTCTCAGGTGGACTCCAAAACCAATCTGGCGGGAAAAATTCTCGGAAAGTCGGAGTTTAACGTCCTTTTCCACCATTTATCACAACCAGGGAAGCCAGAAAGCACGTACTAGGCAGACCACATCACCAGCCTGGACAAAGCTGGGTACAACGGCTAGTATTTAATAAATACATGCATTAAACAGGCCTTAAAATGATCCATGATCCAAATGGAGGAAAAGTGTAGCCTGCATTCAATGACGTGGCAAAAGCATCGAGCGCACGTCCACAAGGCAGACAAGTTATGGTAGGAGTGTTTGCGGGAATGCTCACCCCCAATTTAAAAAAAAAAAAAATTAAGACTCGAACCTGAACAGTTTGTTGTATTTTGGCATGATTTTAAGTTCTTCAGAGAAGGAAACACTTCTTGAGAGGACAGTTTTCTTTATAATTAGCCTGAAATCTGTGCAGTTCGGTGCGTTTTGGTGTAAGTTTATGTGCCTCAGAAGAGGAAACATGGTTTCTGGGTGGAGGAAAAGTTTTAGCCAAAGGTCGAAATCCGCTAAAAGGTGGAAGATTTTATGCCCTGAAACAGCTTTGCGTGCTCTGGGCGTGGGGGTGGGTGGGCGTTGGGGATTTAACGTCCTTTTCCACCACGTACGGGTGATATCAAAGACGGGGCAACGATGAAAAGGCCAGCACAAATATTTGGCCCCAGCCGGGATACGAACTCACGACCCGAGCATTAGAAGTCCAACGCTGTACCATTCGGCCACCCCGGCTCCCCTCTGGGCGTGGGGACAAGTCCATAACAATAATGGGTTTTTGTTGTTGTTGTTGTTGTTGTTGTTGTTGTTTGTTTGTTTTTTGTTGATGTTGTTTTTTTGTTTTACTTTACCAAATTTCTATGCTCAAAGCGCAGTGATCGGATCCCAACTTACACACTCATGTGAACCACACGCATTCAAACACATAGGACGTCAAAATCACTGACGTGCAAAGGATCAGCTCAGTAGTACCAGTGCACCATCTTCTAATTTGTTGTGTTTGTACTCGTTATTTTCTTCTTTTCTAAAGAGGTAGACGAGGAACGGAGAATAATTAATGGGAAAGGGTGTCAGTTCCACTGTTCCGCTCATACGCCGCGTAGTTCATGCAAGGCTCAGTCGTTCCCCTTCTTCTTATAGGGTTGTCACACGTTGCGATTCTGCAGGCCTACCAGCGGTAAAATAATGCCATAGGGAGCAGTTAAATTCGATTGTAGCTGGCACTCCCCGGAGGCGCCGCTGCGACACCTGTGAATAGGGCCGTGTTCCTATTTATTCCTCGCCGCTCGAGACAATCGTCGCTCGCGCGCTCAGTGTGTGTATTGTCTAGCGCCAGGCCGGCAGCGTTGTCCGCCCAGTGCAGGCTGGTATGGTGTGAAGAGAAATTCCATTCCGCGAGCTTGCGAGTTCGCCGCAGGTACTCTTCATGTGAAAAGGCCTTTACTGAGCCCTGTCAAAGATCCACTGGGCCATCGAAATGGCGGGTGGGCCTATCGTCATTTTAGATAATGTTGTAATGTTACCTCATGTTGGAACATCAGATCAGAGCAAACGTTCTAACCGATGATAATCAGTGGGGCGCATCTTGGTCTAGCCGGCAAACCTAGACCTGGTCAGTGTGCTACGATATGAGACCACTGGGGACACTGATCAAAAAGAATATCAGACGAATACACAATTACATATCTAACACGAAATGACACCAACCAAAACAGCAATACTTTTTTATTATTATTTATTCCCGGTTGCCACGATAATGGAGAAACTGACCGATGTGCAACATGCAGTTTACACAAGCAACAGTAACTGAATAATAAAAAACAGTGCATCGATTTTTCAGCGGAGGCATGTTGGACACCTGGGTCTGGTATTCATAAAGCGCGTTTTGCTAAGATAAACGTGCTGAAATCTAAACGGGCATATAAGAATGGGAAATTACTACTGTCAATAAAACGCCTTAAAATTAGACCTAAAGCTTTTAAGCTGAATGCGCTTCATGAGCCCTAGGCCAGGCGTGTACCTTCTACTGAAAAAATACTCGTTTCTCACTCCCACCACCACCCCTTCCCCTCTTCCCGTGACCCCCTTCCCGGGCCCCTCCCCACCCCCATCACCACCACCCCCTCACCCCGCCCCCTCTTCCCCGCCACCACCACCACCACCACCACCACTACTTGCCCTCTTTGCCCCGTGCTACTGTAGGCTATATCACAAGCAGCAACATGTATCGACATGTATATAACAAGGTGTGACAAAAAAAAAAAAATTCTTTTCAAGGGGTGGGGATGGGTGTTTGTGAGTATAACGTCCTTTTTCCACCACGTAAGGGTGATATCAAAGACAGGGCAACGAGAAAAAGGCCAGCACAAATAATTATTTGGCTCCAGACGGAATTCGAGAATTCTTTTTAAAATAGCCACTGAGAGACAAGATTGTCAGAACAAAACCGATCAGAACGCGGTCACACGGAGTGCACGCGATCGAGTGTTTTTCGGTGCTACAACGCTCCAGGGGCCGGGGTCACGACGCGTACGTTTCGGCTTTACGAACGTTCGTAGCGGTACGAACGGTTTCGGTACGAAAATCGAGAGTCACGACGCGTACGTACGGCAGTTTTGTTCGTAGGTCTGTTCGTAACTTTACGCCTGCCTTCCCCCGTTCGTAAGTACAATCGTAGCAAATACCTTGGAATCAGAAATCATCCGGCTGAACTTCTTTTGGTATTCCTGTTGAAAAAACAACCATTTTTTTCGCTTTCTTGTTCAAAAAAAAAAAGAAAAGAAAAAAAGACCTCAAGTGGTACGTGTGCATGCAGTGTAAACAAACAGTAAACACACGCGGCTGACGCAGATACAGCGTAATTTTTTTTTTTTTCGGACAACTTTACAAATCACGGTAACTTAAACTGTGCTAGCGGCTAGCTGCATCTAAATTCACAACACACACACACACACACACACACACACACACACACACACACACACACACACACACACACAGAGAACAAAATCATCCGGCTGAACTTCATTCTAACCATTGTAAAACCATATCACAACATAGATTCTGCTGGATCGTCGGTCGCAGATATAATTAATGCTGAACCACTTTTACAAACACCTAACAAAGCAACACATGCTCATACTGACAAACATTAATCAACACACATGCATACTGATACACACTACAATTGCAATTTAGTACACCTGCAACACTATTAACCATACACCCATACCACTACCTTCCACAACCATATCTACACCACCCTTATCTACAAATACACACAAATTATTCACATCTGCACCTGCACCCACAACATTCTCATCACACTTCAAACACCCTACAGCAAAACCACAACAACCATACACAACACCCACATACACCACACCAGACAACAATCTCACAATGATATAAACTAAAGATCAACCATTGCTTCACCTCACTTTTCATACTCATTCTCATCTTCATCTTCATACAAAAAACACAAAAATACAAAATAAAATTCATCACAACACTATAAGTGTTCTTCTTCTTCTTACTTGTTGGTTGGTTTGTTATTTTAAATTCCTTTATTACTTTTTATTATTTTTTATACACACATATATATATCTGGATGGCCGGGGTTACTGAGTAAAGTCGATGTCTTCTTTCCATAAACAGTGACAGCAGTCCCGTTCAGAGTTCCAAACAATACATTATGATGTTCCTGTACTGCATCAAATAAGACGCGGAATTCTGCGTCAGAAAAATTGACATCGCGTTTTTTACGCTGTTTCTTGTCAATGAGATTCCAGCTTGCCGCCATTTTGTTTTGGGGAAAATCCGCACGTCTGAAATAGGAAAGGGCGTGTTTCCGTACGTAGCTAAGAAACAGCCAACGTGCACGTCGTGACCCGCGAAAATGTGTTCGTAAGTAGTGTTCTTTGCTACGTTCAGTTTTGCCCTACGAACGTTGATACGAACACTGCTACGAACACTTTTTACTCACGCGTCATGACCCCGGCCCCAGAATACGAGCATCGCTAAGATAGAGTGTTTCCAAGCCGGCAGAGCAGTAGCACTGAGTGTTTCCATAAATTTTCGAATTAATTTTTTTGGAGCAGCACGGAGTGTTTCCAGCTGACTTTGGTCTCTCGGTGTGAAACTGAGAAAGGGGTTGTTCACCAACAGACAACTGGTACGGTTACTTAGGGGAAAAGCGTTAAAAGCATCACTTTTTTTCTGTATTGTGCAACTGCACCCACCCCACACTTTCATTTAAACGTCCGCAGCTTTGCCAATTTTCGCTATACACACACGAAACTTCATGACTTCGTCAATAAGAGTTTTGGGGAAGTACTAATCAAAACTCGTTTTATTTTGATTGTAAACGACAACAACAACAACAAAACCCCTAACAGGGTGGGTGGGTGGGTGTTTGGAAATCAAGCACATAGAGATGATCTAAAAGACGGGGCAACGAGAAAAAAGCCAGTAAAAAATATCTGGCTCAAGCCGGGGTTCGAGCTCACGAACAAAAAACAAACAGTTGATAAACCATACAAACAAACAAAAATAAACAGTCAATAAATCATACAAACAAAAAACAAACAGTCAATAAACCCTACAAAAAAAAAAAACAGTCAATAAATCAGACAAACAAAAAAAAAATAAGCAGTTAATAAACCATACAAACAAAAAAATAAACAGTCAAAAAATCACACAAACAAAACACAAACAGGCAATGAACCACACAAAAAATAAACAGTTAATAAACCATACAAACAAAAAATAAACAGTCAATAAATAATACAAACAAAAAAACAGTCAATAAACCATACAAACAAAAAAATAAACAGTCAATAAATAATACAAACAAAAAATAAACAGTTAATAAACCATACAAACAAAAAAATAAACAGTCAATAAATAATACAAACAAAAAACAAACAGTCGATAAACCATACAAACAAAAACAGTCAATAAACCACACAAACAAAAAATAAACAGTTGATAAACCATACAAAAAAAAATAAACAGTCAATAAATAATACAAACAAAAAAACAGTCACTAAACCATACAAACAAAAAAATAAACAAATAAAAGGGACAGAAACCACTTAACTTTGACAAAGGACGGCACAGGTCGACGTTTCGGCTTTCGCCTTCTTCAGGACATAAACAACTGGGACATAACTTCAACAAACAAACAAAAGGTAACTCTGCGGACGTACTGACATACACGGCGCGGAGAAAAAAACAAACAAAAAAAAACGGTTTTTTTTTGTTTTTTGTTTTTCTCCGCGGTTTTTTTTTCTTTTTTTTTCTCCGCGCCGTGTATGTCAGTACGTCCGCAGAGTTACCTTTGTTTGTTGAAGTTATGTCCCATTTGTTTATGTCCTGAAGAAGGCGAAAGCCGAAACGTCGACCTGTGCCGTCCTTTGTCAAAGTTAAGTGGTTTCTGTCCCTTTTATGTCGCTTTTATTTGCTTAACTTGTAACCACTTCGCAGTCATTACCGTTTCCGTTTCTAAAAAATAAACAGTCAATAAACCACACAATCAAAAAATAAACAGTTAATAAACCATACAAACAAAAAATAAACAGTCAAAAATCATACAAACAGAAACAGTCAATAAACCATACAAACAAAAAAATAAACAGTCAATAAACCATACAAACAAAAACAAACATTAAATAAACAATACAAACATTGCACATATAAACAGGCGTTGCATTTTCGACATTGTCATGTACATGTAGACCATCCGAATCCAGCCTTTCGTTCTTAGCTGCAGCTGTCGTGGATGTCAACTCAAATGGGAAGACTCGACTGCCAGCTTATTGATTTCATGTCCAATGGAATTCGTGTAATCTTAAAAAACAAAAAACAAAAAAAAACCGCGTATACAGGAAGAATGATCAGTGTGGCATCTAGAATGCACATCTATTTTACCCAGTGACAACCAGGTTCTTTAAAGCCACATGTAACTTTCTTTAATTTCAGTGATCGCGTTTACCCGTACATACCGGTATTTTTACCGGTTCAAATGTAGCAGTACCGGTCAAGACACTGGCTACCGGTACGACCTACTGATTGAAGTTCACTTTTACCGGCATATTTCCATGCCGTTCATACAATCGGTCTACTGTGTTATATAGTGATCACTGTCACAGAGTGGGTTCGGAAAGGGCATATTAGTTTTACAAAATACTGAGACACTGTGAGTAATCGTTTGCCAATGTGTTGTTGTTGTTGTTGTCGTCGTCGTTTGTTTGTTTGTTTGTTTGTTTGTTTGCACTGGTGTTTGAGTGACACTAGTTTCGATGAGCAGCGTACCGGCTTTGTTTTGTCTACTTGCTCCCTGCGCGACTGCGGTACAAGTTTGCAAAACAGCTAGCGTGATCACTGTCTATTGGTTCCAGTATAAAGGGATGCCACTTTTACTGCCTTGCCAGAGTACATAACAATGAGTTTACTTCGGTTTACTGAGATCCCCAGCCCGGAGCATTTTTGTACAGAGTGAGAAGGTCTGCCTCGTGGAAACAGACTGAGAGGTGAAGATAGTCGCTAAAAAGGGAGGCGGTGTAGGTATCAATGGGCAAAGAAAGCCAAATTACAAAGCACCTTTGTGTTTTGCCCAAGAAGCTCAAAGAAGGCAAAGCACGGCAGAGGAACGTTTCTGGCAGCAACCCCTTGGTCAAATCCGTTGATGTAAAGATGGAGCCATCCTGATGAATCGACGAGTAGCCCAACACGGTGCAAGGGTTTCAGCTGAGATAGGAGAGCCCCAACAGAGCTTACTTTCTGGTAAAAGCAACAACAACCAAAAAAAAAACAACAACGATATTTTCAATGCAGGGGTTTACATGTTTTACGGTCCGCACTACTGCGAAGCCACTTTAACACAAAGCTACGTACAGTGCAACAAAGCCATAATTGCTTGGAGAAGTAGCGGTGCATTTTTTTAATGACAATTTTGCAGACATTATCTTTTTATGAAAAAAATGAATATGAGCGGCAAGATCTTCTGCTGATGAAAAAGGTATTCTTGGATAATTGAACAGACTAAAACTTCGACTGATGTCACACTGAGGTGAAACTGTTCTTACCCTTTTGCCGTGGACGATCACATAACTATCTCCAATCAAAACTGCCTCCTTCAAGTGATAAGCATCGTTTGGAAGAGTAAGACTGGCAGGATGCTGGATTGTGATGCCAGCCCTAATGTACAGAAACCTCGAGTGCACTGTATTCTCAACGATCACCTGTAAAAGGAAACAACCCAATATCAAACAACAACAAAAACACGAGCAGATAGAGTAGTTGCAGAGAATTCAGCTTTAATTAATGTGAAACCGTATTAATTGGCAAAGTTTCGAAATGTTCTCTTTCCTTTCCTTTCCATCTTCAACAAGGTAAATGTAACTATTTCAGTGATGTTCCAAGGGCTCGGACTTCGGTTATATTCCGATTAAAATCGTAAATGTCCTCATGCGATGGGCCCTTTCAGGACAAATGTCCGATAAAGTTTTGCTCAGTGTTGCGGTCCAGTGTCCCATAGATTTCCATTTAAAACGGTCATAGCAAAATCATGCCACCAGAAAACTTTGTTTAGGGTTAGACATGAAACCAGTCTGGCTCACTGAAGCTTGGAAGCGGCAGTTCAGATCTCTTTTTTTTCCTAAAGGGTGTGTGCGTGTGTGTGTGGGGGGGGGGGGGGGGGGGGGCTCCAAGATGTCCAGATGGAGTCCTATTGATCTTGTGTTGTTGTCAGGACACCATGTCCTATTGCTTCCGTTTTGGTGTCCAAGACATTCTGTCCTATCGTACCCCCAACCTGGGAAAATCACTGCCATTTCCATTACGTATAAAATTATTATATTACACGAGTACATCCCCACCACACCTGACAGCTTCATCCTGTACAAGACTTTCTATCTGTACTGCCCTTTCATTTACTGACCTCCGAAGCTCACCCATTGATGCTACGCCTCAATCAGATTAAGAGAAGGATTTTTTTTTAATTACTGCATTATCCATTTCGGGATATTCGGGCTGCTTCCCCAGGGGAAGCGCGTCGCCGCGGTGCAGCGCCAATAAATACCTATCCTATTTTTCATATTTCAGACAGGGCAGCTAAAAGTATATGTGCGTTTTATAGAAGAATTCGAAGTTGAATACGAGAGAAATGCATGAGTATGAGAAATGTGAGACCGCGTAACTTGCAAGAAGAAAGCCGTGGCTATTGTCACACCGACCGCCTGCAGAACAGAGGCGTGGAAAGAGGCAATGACCCTACAAGGACCGTTGTAGCTGCATAGGTCAACCAGACCAACAATTATTTACATTCGGACAGTCTCAAAGATAAACCTGTGGAGCGCGTATGGGCTTTCGCGAGCGCAGAGAAGCAAAATGACGCGAACTGCTCGTAACGTACACTTTTTTCTCTCTGACAGATGCATAGTAGAAAAGTACGTTAAACTCCCAAACACCCACCCACCCATATCCGACAGAAGTTTACCTCATATAACTTATTGACGATCATTGGTCTGTCCAGCAAGACAGTCCCATGCTTTTCTGCCTTCTGTTTTTCAGCCGATGTTTTGTCGTCTGTCAGGACAATAAACTTTCCGTGGTTTGAGTGAAACAGGGGGTATGCCAGCTGAGGAAACAAGCAGAAAAACAGACATGGCAAAATACCAGCTTGAAACTGCTCGTCCCCGCTGTCGGTGATATGCTATGTTGTGAAGAAGGACTTCTGTATAAATAAATAAAATATATGCAAATCTGTATCGCTTATTTATTTGATAGCCACGAAAAGACAAAGGATTAGTCTACAATGGACGATGAAAATGTCTGCGCAATGTGAAAGAAGAAACAGCCGGAAAAAAATCACAAATTTCGAGATTTTCTTTCCCCCGTACATCCATCAACACCCCCACATCCCACCCACCCCAACGTTCACACACACACACACACACACACACACACACACACACACACACACACACACACACACACACACACACACAAAGAGTGTCACCCTGACCCTACCTAACCCTAAGCGCATCCGACCACCAAATCCTGGGATAGATGTATGCGATTTACCTGGTTATCAAGAGCAGCATCCCCATAGGTCAGAGCACCGATCCGACATAGTTCACTTTCTAGGCGAATTACTGTTTTCTGGTCGATAGTCACTGTTGCCCTGGTGATGATCTTGGCACGGTCATGCAGATCGGTCTGGGAGGCAAGGTCATGGGGACGTTGCTTCAAAACACCGACCATCGTGTGCAGCGTAAGACAGCACCCGGTCTTTCGAACTCTCCTAATCATGCACTGGTGTGTCGTCACTTTACCCAGCCACCTCGAGAGCTTCTGATTTTCTTTGTTCACCACGACCTTGGAGTCCGCGCTGGCGTTGTTGATAAGCTTCTTCAGGCGCGTACGGCAAGCTTCCACGGACTTCTGCAAGCGGTCGCAGGCCTCGTCTATCTCGCGTATGGCTGTTTGTCTCCTTTCTTCGGTCAGCATCAACTCCTCGTCCAGTTGATGAATGGCCTGCCTTATCTCTGTCTCCCTCGATTTCAACACGGCGACTAAGTCATCTAGTTCATTTCGCAACTGCTGTACTTTGACCTCAAGCTCCGTCACTTCTGGGCAGGTGCGATGCTTGGACACAGCGCACAGGTGACAGATGGTCGCGCCGTGGGATGGGCAGAAGAGTTCCGACGTTTTCTCACTGTGGTTCTGACACGGCGTGGGCCGGCTGGAGGCGAGACGTTCTGCAGTCAGCGAGGTCAGGTCCTCAACCTGGTGGTGTCTTGTGGCCGTCAGTCTCCCGTGGGCAGTGGCACATGGCCGACACAACATATCGTTACAGTTCAGGCACATGGTGACGGCACTCACATCTAGACAGGCGCAGCACACGTGCTCTTTGTTTAGCGTCTGCAGGCTCTCAACCAGCTGCACCATCGACAGATCCGTGGGTAGAACGTCTGCAATGCTCTCACACGCTTGTGGCGACCGTTGGCGAACGTCAGCAATCTGCGACCGGCACAGTGGACACTGGGCATCCGGGTTGGCCTGCAGCCACTCGACCAGGCAATGACGACACAGGATGTGGGCACAGGGCAGGATCTTGGGCTCGGTGTAAGGCTCGTGGCACACTGGACACGCTAACTCGCTTGGCTCTACACTGCACGCTTCTGCTGCTGTTCCTGCTGCTGTTGCTGCCGTCGCCATGATTCTTCACCTATCATCATCATCATCATCACCACCACCACCACCTCCACCACCACCACCACCACCACCACCACCACCACCACCACCACCATCGTAGTCCGACGTCGTCGCCGTCGTTACTATGGTTATGCAGCTGTAATAACTTGATGGTGTATTCGACACAGTAAATATAATAAATTATTATAGGTCCAAAATCAGCATCTGTTGTTGTTGTTGTTGTTGTTGTTTTGAATAGTAAAAAGACAATAAAAGACAGGAAAAAGGTGAACCTCCCATAGGTGTCTTTGACACCGTTCAATGAACTGAAGATGAAAGAGAAAAAGAAGATCCACTATTTAGTGCTAGACTGTGCGTGCGTGGCCAAGCCAAGACAGCGTTGGATCACGGGCTGTCAGTGCTCGGGTTGTGGGTTCGAATCGCTTCTGGCTGCGAGCAAATAATGAATTGTGTTTGTTTTTGTTTTTTTTCCCTTCTGAATCCTGTTTTTTTATTTTTATCTGGCTAACATTGCAACAACAACAAAAAGGACGTGATACCCCTCCACAACGCTCACTCCTGTTCCATCCCCGACAAATCAACCAATCAGGCATAGCGTACCTGATCCGAAAACGCTTATAGATACAATTCCAGCTGCATTGCTTACTGTATCACATCACTGTATCGTAATTAGAAGTTACTGACATTATCACAAATATTACGCGTAGGACGCTATTGCCACTTCTGTAAGATAGACGTAATAGTAAAACTTAGGTTTACCTGTGTCTTTCTTGCGCGTGCACAAACAGTTCCCGTTCGCATTAACGCACGGCCTGCAAAGGGACACGAAACGCTGCTACACACCACAGATACGGATTTCAAAGAAAATGCTGTATGTTTCTATTAAACATGACGCTGCATATGACACCCTAGAAATGTTTTACAAATTACAATACACCTCCAAAAATCACAAAAATCCAGCAGCCCATGACTCATGTGTAGGGTACAAGTATTCCATTGTTCACCATGACCTGGTATGGAACTTATTTACAAAGCCAACAGATAGCCCCGGATTTCCATTTTTACTCTGCAAACAAATTTTAAACGGGCCGGGCAAAACTTCTGTACTACAGTCTTCACAAAAAGTTAAGGACCAGTCAACATAATGGGTGACAGTTTCAATAAATCAGAAAAAATAAACGAATAAGATTTTTCCCGTAAAATTCGGTAGCAAGGTTAAAGGGGTAATTAGTGAACATTGCGACCACTGTGTGGATGGCACGTGCGCGTCACACAGCATGCTTGGCGCGTTTGAAAATCTGCAATTTCGGCAAAACTGGACCGAGTTTCGGTGTTCAGTGAGCGATACCTGGGGCTTTCTACACGGCAAAAATGAGATGCAGATCAAAGAATGCATCCCTGGTCATGAACTGTGCTCATTTGTTTGCCTACATAAGCCGCCGTTTCAGCGATGTTCACCACTACACCAGCATGCCACCACGACAAAAGTTGAATGATATTTGCAAGTGGTCTTTAACTTTTTGAGAAGGCTGTATATTTAGCGGAATTTTACCACAGGCCCCGGATCAGTGCTATTATTCAAAATCATCATAATATGTCAAAATTGTCATTTTTCAAAATGTCCTGAATTGAAGCAAACGTGCCACCTTGCTTATCCGCCGCCATTTTGACCCCTCCGTCTCACCGTGTGCCGGCAAAGAGACATGCGGTATCGCTATGTTGCCTTTTGGGTTATGCCAGTCACTTCCTACTGATACATCCTACCCTGACATCATCGCCAAACACACACTGCAGTCACTACAACAACAATATTGAAAAAAAAAAAAAATCAGTCGACTAAACGTGTACTCACGACCTGTAGAGAGTCAGTGTAGGGAATGTCAGAGAACTGTTTTATGCAGTCCGTTTGGCTAAAGTATTGATAAATCGATAAACACACCAGCTGTGCACTGAGTTCCTGCCTACGCCTCCTACTGGTGTCAAGCTTGGCGGCAATGTCATGTGACATTATGAGTCAGGACAGAAGCCGGCGGTACAGCAGTAGGGTCGGAACGTGGCTTTCAGTGTGTTGAAACACCTTGTGTCCGCGGGCTGTGACGGAGGTATTGTTTAGGCCGGCACAGAGTGTGGTGCACGACCTGGGCCGCTGGTTTGGCTCGGTAGCTACGGCAAACAAATTTAAACGATATCTCGTGGTTTCAGTCAGTGAAGTTTCGTGGTAAACTACTAGTACTCGAACTAACTTGATCATCAGTGTAAGCTCTAGTTTACAGATCATAGTACATGCATAATTATATACGTATATGCATTTTTCCACACAGTTGCAGGTGTCCGTTCCGTTGTCAAAGCAATAATTATTCGGGTATCTACTTCCCCCTGTGCTGTGAACAAGCCAGGTGCACTCCCTTGATCCGCGTTTGACTCTAGCCTGCCTTGGTCAAGCTGCATAGACCCTGGGCACTTCTAGCGTCAAACCGGCTGCATTGACCTGGGGCATGTCACGCTTGGGAGTACATCAGTCCCGCGGCGACTGAGTTACATCCCCTCCCTACCCCCCCCCCCCCCCCCGACGATAAATGTGTTATGAATTGACTAGACTGGCTGCCACGGTGTGCCTAGCAGTGGCGCGGCTCAGTTGGCATAGACCGCCCCGGCGTTAGGGGGTGCAAATGTATCCCAGTCAATTCCGTCGATATTTGGCATACACTTAGTAAATTCGTACCGACAACGAAGTCAGCGGCCACTGACGTGAGTTCACATCGCCAGACCCCGGAGTACGTTTGCACCCCCTCCCGCGCTGGGGGGATACACTGAGTCGCCCCCGTTAGTGGACGACTGTTCATGCCGAAATATCGACGTAATTGACTCTGATTGGTATACATTTGCACCCCCTAACTGACCGGCGCCGGAACTACTGACTGATACCAACTCAGTGAGCAGCTGTGGCGGCCTGTCTACTAGTAGACGTGCAACACTTATCTCAAAACATTCGGAAAGTGGGTGTCTCAGCTGTAATTAACTGCTACTCGTGGGTGATCTCTTAAAGAATGATGTACAGTGGCACAAAATTTAAAAAAAAACTTGCTACAAACAGCCGTAAGTGCGTGTGCAATGTTAAGGGGAATGCACAACAACAACGCTCTCAGCAAGCCACAAAGAGCGACTTCCCCTGAGGGGAATCCCCTTGTACGAGTAGAGGCAGTGACTGATGCTTTGGCTGTAAACAATCAGAAAGGGACCCGGAATCAGAGAAGGGTAATCTCAGTTTGTGCTAATATGATCATGATATGCTAGCTTGATATCGTGCCGGTGGGATACAGAACACAGGTAAATGTTACTCGTTTCTCGCATTGCGTGTAGCGCGTCAGCTTTGACTGTGTCGCTTGGCACACTGAGTTCAGTCTCAGCCTTGAGGCGACTTCCATAGCGTTCTAGTCATACAGAGTCGATCGATATACATGTACAGTGGACAACTAAACATCGCCTTTGCTTAGGCATTCAGTAAGCCTTTTCTGTGGATTCAGTAAGCCTCCGCGGTAAAGAATAGTATACGAAAATAATTGGAGCTAATTGCACGCACTTTGACGGGTGTTTTCGGTTCTGCTCGATGCAAAGAGACATAAGACACCCTTACCTATTCACTTTGACCACTCCTTCCCCACAAAAGTGCAAAAAAATATCCCTGAATGACTGGCGACCACGGCCCGAGCAGTCATCTGCACGCCATTTTGATCACCCAGTCCTACTAATTACCGAAAACAACCGAAAACAACTTCTATGTTTTAGCTGCGTTCTACCCGTATTGAGTTGTTTTCGGTCGTTTTCGGTAATTAGTAGGACCCTTATCACCAACCAAAATGGCGTGCTCGGGCCGTGGTCGCCAGTCATTCAGGGATATTTTGTGCACTTTTGTGGGGAAGGAGTGGTCAAAGTGAGTAGGTAAGGGTGTCTTACGTTTCTTTGCATCGAGCAGAACCGAAAACACCCGTCAAAGTGCGTGCAATTAGCTCCAATTATTTTCGTATACTATTCTTTACAATTACCGCCTCCGCTTTTAGGCATACAGGAAGCCGTTTTCAAATCTGTTCAGTTTACGAATTGTACGTTTTGCAGTCAAGTTACTTGTTTCTTGCATCAAGTCGGCAGTCACTGTCATCAAGTCACTGATACTTGTTCGTTGTTGTAGACTGAACATGTAGCCACCGAAACTTGCATAGGAATGCTACACACAGTCAGTTACAAGTATGCTTGGTGGGCGGTCCTACTAATTACCGAAAACAACGAAACGACCGAAAACAACTCTTAATACGGATAGAACGCGGTTCAAACATAGAAATAACAACACACAAACATGATTAAAGGTGAACAAAGTGGCCTTAAAAAAAGCTAAAAGGAAAAAAAAGGTGATATTGCAGAAAATAACCAGTCCGGACCAGAGTCGCTTCCCTTGGGAGACACGTTCATTTCGTCCTGTTCTCTTGGAGTGAATAAGTACTTTTTTCCTTTAAACTAGTTTAATGCCTCTTTTTTCACCTTTAATCATGTTTGTGTGTTGTTATTTCTATGTTTTAACTGCTTTCTACGCGTATTAAGAGTTGTTTTCGGTTGTTGTCGGTCGTTTTCGGTTGTTTTCGGTAATTAGTAGGACCCCTTGGTGGGTCATACGAAAATCAAAACTGGGGCCTCAGATGATTAGTGTGGCATTTCACTGGGGATCCCAGATTTCAATTTGTGGCTCCTAATGCAATTTAGCATTTGCAATAATGCAACTGGAGCCCTGGTTTTGTCCGTCATACTGTAGATCAGATTTAGGACACGCCCCGGCTTTGGTTTATTTTGTTTTTATCAAATACAAATATGATAATAGATAATACATAATAGTCCAGGTTATAGTCTAACTCTCACATAGCACCTTTATATCAGTATATATATATTTATATATTATTTATTTATGTATATATATGTGGTCTCAGCACAGTAGTAAGGGAAATTAGGGCTGCTGGAATAGCTTCACCCGGGTTTTTGTTTTAATACCTTGCATACACGCTGTGTACTTGTTTTCCATTCTGTGGCCCTTCCCGTTTGCACCTCACTTGCCAGTTAGTCTTTCAAACTGGCATGGTCAACCAGGCCTTTCACTGGACACTTGTCTAAGACCCTCAAACTGACGCTCAGATTTGGAGCAGGCAAATTTTGCCGGGAGGCTTTTTGCAGTCCGAGATTGATTTATTTCAATAATACTAAACGATGATCACATTAATAATTATAGGCATTTAATCCCAAATATTTGGCTCGAGTCAAAGCGCCGGGAGCTGAAACCAGCTAAACTCACGTGAATCACACGCATTCTCTCAGACACTGGACATAAACACATAACAATCACTAGTTGCGAAGGGCCAGATAAGCAATTATTGCCCGGAATGTTAGAATTGCGTTTATTTTCAAATGTGGTGGGCTGAACATTTCCAAAGCAGATTCGGAGGAGGAGGAAGCCAGAGTACCCGGAGAAAACCCCGATGGTTGGCCCGACAGAATGATGCCGAACTGATACGAGACTTGAAAGTAAAATCCGAGGCCCAAGTTTTTATATTTGGCAGGACCCACCAAGCATACAGTTGGATACAGCATACAGCATAGGTGACTGACAATACAGGTTACAGAGCACTAATAGTTTCTGGGGTGTATAGTAACAACTATGCTGAATATGAAACATACACAGCGTTATGTTTAACAGGAATACTAGTATAGCGTTTTCATTGAAATGTGTATATGTGTTGCGTAGCCTAATACTACCGAGAAGCGGTCTAGCTAGGTTCCGGGATGGAGGCTCGATAGTCAAGACAGTCGCCGGTTGGTACACAATAACGTAATTGTAAACGATGTGTAGTGCTGGGAAATGCGTCATTTGTCATTGTGCTGGGTCGTTCTAGTCATAGCTATCGGCGCATGTTTTCCCGCATGCTGTGTCCAGCAAAGCCTTATTTAACATGTTCATGCTGTTGAAATCATTCATCATTAATTATAGTCCTACTTTTAGTGGAAAATACTTTTGTGCTATGGTGTGTGTGTGTGTGTGTGTGTGTGTGTGTGTGTGTCAGTGTGTGTATGTGCATGTGTGAAAGTGTGTGTAAATATCGAGCAGACGCGGCGAGCGACCTGAGCCACCATGGATTGGGCAGAGACAGTTGCTGAAAATGAGGCATTATCTGATTCGCCAAATGATGATTTACTGCCTGAGGATCACGACCAGGAAGACAGTAAGATTCACACATTTATATAACATACACACAAAATGCATCACAAAAGGCGGAAAATTAAGATGTGTTCTTAAGTTTACATCTCAGCAGAACACACACTGAAAGATGGAATTGACGTTTATTTTGCTTTTGTTTATGGGTTGTTTTTTCCAACCAGTTCTGCTTGTCGTCTCGATTTGTCCAAACTTTGCGTAACACTTTAAACTTGAAGTCTAAGTAACTGATAATATCTGCATTGCTAGTCGTCAGTTGGCTGCTAGATGTTTATCTTGCTCTGAGTCAGTGGTTTTATTATTATTTAAAATGTTTGAAAAATTATAAGACCTTGGAAAATACTTCTATACTTCTCGTTTACTAGCTGGTGTACTGCATATGAAATCGAATCCAGCAAACAGTATCCCATTGCCTTCATATGCTGCTAGTGGTTCATTGATATCATCCAGTGATTTCAGTATATGTCAGAAGGCTATGTGACGGATTGGCTGGCTGACTGACCGACTGACTGACCAACTGTTGGGGGGTAAATTCACATTAGATTAAGTACAGATTAAACTGTAAAGACTGAAATGTTCTTTTCATTACTAATATTGTTACAGGAGCATTTACGGATGTCCGTTCGTTCATGAACCGCATCCATTCAGACTTCCTGAGTTCTGTGGAACCACGGCAGGATTTGCTTGTCGATGAGCTGATCTCCAAGGGCGTCCTTACTGTTGAAGATCAGGAGAAGATAGATCAGACGATCCTTCGTGTAGACAGGGCTCGGAAATTGTGGATCCAGCTTAATGGGATAGACAAAGAACGGTTTGGCAAAGCGGCTTTTCCGGCCCTCAAGATGTATTACCCCCAGGTTGTGCAGGATCACGAGTTCTCCTTGGGCGATCAGTCAGAGCGGCATCTTGAGCAGGACTGCCTGTACCATGTCATGAGAAAGAGACGGATCACCCCGGCCAGGTTCGCAGATATCTTCCCCGCCATGAACTGCTGTACCGTCGACGAGTACAAGTAAGATAACCGAGGATCTATACACACTCATCTGTATATAATCATTCTATTGTTTTTATTCTCTGCCTCGGTCAAACCGCAATAGACAGCTCCACTCCTGTCAATCAAAGGGGGCGAACCCCCAGAGTCCAGCCAAACGCATGCCGCGACATAATGAGCAGAGCACAGCAAAGATGGATTCCTGATGCTTGCAAATGAAACATAGAGTTTTGCTAAGAACTGCCAATAAAAGGAGAATCTTTTTAGTTTCACTGGTAATGTTTTTGAACAAGTAAACAACAAAAAAAACCCAAAAACTCTGATTTGGAGGAGATAAAATAATTACATACCAATTTATAAATCCCAAGGAACGGAGAAACTATATGATTAGGAGAAGGGCAGATTACGCAATACAAAGCAGTAAGACAATCCGTGTGATTAATCTTCAAAGGCATTTAGTACTACCACCATCACCTCTGGCTTCACCCCCCCCCCCACCCTATCCCACCTTATTTGTTTATTTGTTGTCTCTCAGTCTTAAAAAAAAAATTGAGTTGACTTTAGGGCATCTGAACCAAAGAGGTTTTGGCTTGGGGCTTAGCCCCCGATGCATTTACAGGTCCAATTGTCGACAGGTATAAACTTCAGATTGAAAGTGGGACATATTTTCTTTTTCTTCTTTTTATTGACTGTGTATTCGGCCGCATATTTCAGTGAAATAGCTGAAGGCGGTCAAGTTGGTGAGGAACCATGGAACAGGGTTCTGAGCATTTTGAGAAGGAACATTCACAGGAAAGGACTGATGGAGGAGATGGCCAAATTCTTCAGCGAAATTGTCAGAATCAGAATACCTCCTGACTTCAGACAAAGATTCCAAGACGGATTTCTCTGTACCTGTAACCAGGTAAACTATGTCGGTGTCAAGGCGCATGTGTGTGTGTGTGTGTGTGTGTGTGTGTGTGTGTGTGTGTGTGTGTGTGTGTGTGTGTGTGTGTGTGCTGTCCCACTTTGACTATAAAGGTCAGATCATGTCCTGATTTCACGTGTAGATCACATGTTCTGTTTCTAATTCAATTATCAGGAGATTCTGTCCTCTTGATTATGCCGACAGAGTGTAGTGTGATTAGCCGATTATCGTATTTATTCTTTCCTCACTGTAACCAGGCATCAACACAAGTTCAGTATGAGTTTAAGACCAGCGAGGCACACCACCCGATGGCCTGTGATCCTGACGAAACAGCCGTGCACTGGAAAGCTCCCAAGGTTTTGAACGACAGTCAGGTAAAAATTAAGTTCGAGACGAGATGAGAACAGATCATATTGAGGATGGGGACTAGTACCCTTGAATGAAAGTAACCAGGACCTCTGTCAGTGAAATTAGATTTAAAGAAATATGTATACAGTAGTATTCTCATGTTCAAAACACATGTTCAAAACACGTGAATGGTCCCATTCGGCATTTTATAAATTTAATACATGTACATTACATACTTCATGTGCATTTGAAACCATGATACAAGCTGACAATGCTATTTTCGCTGACCGAGAAGTTGATCTTTGATTTTGATGATTGGGCCGTGATTTTAAAAATATTCAGTAAACTCTAGCGCTTCTCCCTGTGATTAGCATCCATCTTCTAGCCATCAATTACAAAACAAAAACAAAAACAAACCGAAAATCATTTCAAGCAGAAAACGACCAATTGAGGTGGGAAGTATGATAAAGGGGAAATAACCGACCTTAACATGTGTTCCCAGTTTTCATGGCTAATGTCCCTTATCCAACTATAACTGCCCTGGAGCGACAGATGGCTGGCCGGTTGTATCGATTTTTAAGGTCCTTTCATTAGGGTTATATTAGGGTTATTTTTTCAAGTGCTGTCCCTGGTTTGAAGAGGTGCTACAGGTTCGTGAGTACTTCATCTTGTCTTTCTTTTGTTAAATTCTTTTTTTCTTTTTTCTTTTTTTCCTTTTTTCAAGTTAAGATTAGGCAGGCTCCGTCAATCTTCTTGTAAGAAGAAACTGATTAGGATTTCAACATTACTTCAAACGCTCTTGCTGAACTTCGTCGTCCTTTTCTTCTTGTGTTCCAAAGTTGACTAGGCTTTTGCCTGCACTTCAGTCAGAAGCAAAGTCATCTTCCAACGGCTACCCGTCCACAAGGAATGAGGATGATGATTCAGCCTGCAGCTTCGACAGTGAGGCAGACGCAGTCAGCTCTAACCTGGATCTTCAGAGTTCGCGGTTCGAAACTCGACGTGCAAAACGTGGGTAACCAGGACAAATTGTGCATTAAAATGTACACGTGTATTAAGTTATAAACGCCTCTTGCCTGGTGTCTGCATTTTTTCATGATTATCGTGATCTCTTTATAAGAATGTAGGGCGTGTTTGTATGTGTCGGGAAGAGAGAGAGAGAGAGAGATTGAATTTGAAATTGAAATACCTTTATATAGAAACGGTAGAAGTTTTTGGTCACACACACACACACACACACACACACACACACACATGCACATGCACATGCACACACAGACAGCAGAAACGCGCACAGGCACACACACACATATATATATATCGATTTTCAAACTGTGTTCAGAATATTGATTTTTTAAATAATTGTTGGTTGTTGTTGCTGTTGTTGTTGTTTTGTTTTCAGTGTTTTTGATTTGTTTTGTTTTTGTGGTTTTTGTGGGTTTTTTTGTGTTTTTTTTTTTTGGGGGGGGGGGTGGAGGGGGGGGGTGTGGAGGAGGGGGGGTGTGGAGGGCTCTGTTCTGAGGATTGATTGTTTTAAATTCATCTCAAGCTGATGCCAGAATCTGTTCTTGTCTTTCTTTCTCAGTCCTCCACGCAAAATTGATGAAGGAAATAAGTTCTGCGATCACAAACGCATCCTGCATCCGAGCCTTCCATCGAAACCTGGAGGCCATTGAAGAGCAGAGCAGCATCTTGGCTCTTGCTGCGGAAGATGAAAATCAAGGATTTACACAAGAAGACAAGAAAATGATGACAATCGTGCAAGTGAGAGCAAAGAGAATACGCAAAAGGCAGAACGACCTGTATGATGAGGCCACAAAAACATTATCCGAGAAAAGACTTGTCTTGGCGCAGGCTGGCGATACGAACGTGTCTGCTGCTAGGGCGAAAAAGAAGCTGCATTTCTTGTCCAACGAGATTAATGAGGCCCGCAATTTTTTGAAAAGATCACGTGAAACACTGACAATGATTTGCAAAAATTGCAGCACTGTGCTGACGGAATCACACCCCGCCACATAGTAGATTCTTCGTCCCAAAACGTTATGCTCACACTTCAGTTGCCTTTTCACCATTAGTGTGAATGCACCACAAGCCAAAGGGTGCCGTGCATTCATGGCATGAAATTAAAGGGAGAAAAAGTAATGACCTAGTCTGTATAGTGAACACTGTGTTCTGTCGATATAATATTGATGCTGTGTGCCTATCTTTGTACAGTTCACCAGTAACCATTCTAAGATTTCTTTGTACAGTCTTGGAACCAGCGGTGTGTGTGTGTGTGTGTGTGTGTGTGTGTGTGTGTGTGTGTGTGTGTGTGTGTGTGTGTGTGTGACAGAGATGATGATAATTATATGGGATATTGTTACCAGTCAGCTTTTCCATGTACACGAATTTAAAGTGCTGACTGCAGAACTCAAACAGAGCCAAGGTGTTCTCTTGACTTTTACGATGATCATGGTAATGATGATTATTATGATGATGATGATGGTGTATTATATGATGTGTTGTTCCTGGTCAGGCTTTCCAATTACAAGACTGTAAAATCCCGTAATTAGAACGCAAAGAAAGGAATGTTACAAAATTATTTTCGCTTTTAAGGTGAATGAAATGGCATTATCCCTGTATCGGGTTTGATTTTTTTCCGCTCAGTGTCCCTGTGTTATGTATGTGTCCGAGTGTACACGATCATACGAAGAAGAATATGTCAGAACGACGTTGATGCTTTGCAGAATTACATCGGGGGTCTACGATGGTTTCCTGACATAATCTTACCATCATGGCGTTACTTCGCTCAAAAATTTCCCAGTATTGCATCCGCTGTTTTATCAAACGAGCGCCTTAAAATTGAAAACGATTGTGATGTATTTTAACTGATTTTAAATTCTATTAGTAAGATTTCAAGGTCTATGGGATTTTGTTGTTGTTGTTGTTGTTGTTGTTGTTGTTCAACATGGTCATGATCTCTGTCAAGGACTGTAATTAGCAAGTGCCGTTATATTCTATATTGCCTAGTATATCGCATGTCGTTTTCATTTGCATGAGTATACATATCCCAAATGTTTCTTCTTTTTTTATTGGATGCTTGTTGATCAAGCTGTACATTATGACAAAATTTGTATCCCTTTTTACACTTGTTGATTGTCAGTCAAACAGTTGATACTTGTTACTGTTTCACAAGCGCGACAGTGGTTCAGTGGAGCGTTGAGTTAATATGATACCATGTACGTTTTACGCTTTGTATTGAAATAAGCTAGCCGCATATACGGACTTTGGCCCGTGCGGCTGACAACTGGTAATGTACAGAGAACGTAAGGACCTAGTCGTAGCGACCCTCTCATTACTAGGGTGGGGTTCACGAAGACGCATAGGTTAGCCCAGACTAGTACCGACTGTGCCTCAGTCACGTTAGAGGAGACTTCTTGAGTTTTGTGAGATTATTTTCTTTTGCTTTTAACGGCAGTGTTTTCATATGGAAAGAGATTTCTGGTAAAACGTTCAGAATGGTTCCGTTGGAGAAAACAATCCGTTTCTTACGTGTGAATATTAACAGAGCGTCTGTGAAAAAATTGCAATAAAATCCATTCGCGCTGTTCGCTCTCGTTGCGTCTGTGTGTGTGTGTGTGTGTGTGTGTGTGTGTGTGTGTGTGTGTGTGTGTGTGTGTGTGTGTGTGTGTACGAGGGCAGGACAGCATCATACCTGTGAGGAAAATTCGACTGGCTATCATTGGCTTGCATATCAGTCTGCATTACGGGGCTGGGATTTTTTTTTTATCTGAAAGAATTCGAATTCACAAGTCTACATTTTATTGTAGGCCTATATATCTTTCTACTACAGAAGAACAGACTTACAGTTACCGCTAAACGACACACCCTTCTACCCCATCGAGCCGCTAACTGATACCAATTCAAGACGGACTGTTTCACGCATCAAACAATAACAATTACACCTCTGCCCACACCATATTTTGTAAGGTTTACAGCTTTCCGAAATGCTGACCGAATCTCAATGCAATTCTGAATAAAATAAAACCGACCTAGTCTTTGAATTGACTGTCTTTCGTTTTCATAAACCTCTTCGGCAAAACCTCATTCTGACTGCACGCAGTGATTTTGGGTATGGGTATGGGTACGGGTGTGAATACGAACAGTGTACTTTCTTTTTTGTGAATTCAACTCATATAGACAACACAATACAATTAATTCATACAACGGACTTTTTCGTTAATTGCTTGACTGATCTGACAATGGGTACATCTTACAGTCCCATAGCGTGGTAAGTGAAATTCGGGCAGCTCCACGACGGGCTCGACCTATATGTAAATTTTATTAATGCTACCATTTCGCTGTCAGTTGCTAGTAGTCGTTGAAACTTAACTAGACCTTCTATCAGATGTATAATTCTGATATATATGAGGATCATTGTAGGCCCATTTGGGCTCCCCAGAGAATGTAGTGAGGAACTATGAGTTCGTGTGGAGGAAGTGCAACCGAAAGAGATACGACAGTAATGGACCACGTAAAAATCTGCCAGGCACTTCCACTGAAGGCACGTTACTTGAATGGCGTCTATATTGGACGGTAGTAGTCACCATGCGGTGTTGTGTTTCCTGTGACAGGATGTCAACCCATTCATCAATAATTTGATTGGTTGCCGCCACATGTTGCGAAGGTCCGGTTGGAATACGACAAAAAAGCTGCAGCTTTCTACATACACCGACCGAAAATATGATTAGTCGTGTCCTTTCCCAAGAATACTCGTTCTGTTTTCGGCTACACGCTTAACAGGTTTATGTCGGGGTTTTTTTTTAAACTTTATTCAGATTTCGGATTTCTTCCCGAGGGGAAGCGCGTCGCCTCGGTGCAGCGCCACCCAACCTACCTATCCCACCTATTTTTCAATTTTGCTAGGGGAATGAAAGCCGGATAACCCAGAGAGAAATTCTCGATGAACAGCCCGGTAACCAGGAAAAAGCGGTATCAAATATTACACCTGAACTCGAACCCACGCTTCGTGTGACAACGGTGACGGCCGTTCAGTAGCGCACAGTATAAGCTCGACGCGTTACCTATTAGACCACCGCAAAAAGATATATTCCTCTCTTCTTCTTCTGTTAAGGTGTCGTTCCGACTCATACGAGCTTTCTTGTGCGCACTGGAATCGCGGGTTGCCAAAGTGTACGAAACATTGCCGTCTCACATATTCGGGGGATTGTCACATTGGAATTTTTTTTTTTCCATTGTCGGTGGCGTTTTTGTGTGTAGATGTTAGCTGTCGTTATCGACGAGCACCTTCTCATTCCTACATCCAAGCCTTTTTAGCACAAGAAGTTTTGTCACTTGACTTACACAGCTCGCGACTTGGTACGAGGCGCACCATATCGCCAACACTGTCCGACAGCGACCATTGTTCCAACACTGACAGTCCGCGCAAGTATTGCATGGCAGGTGCATCATACGAAACTAATTGCTAACTCCATCTGGTGCACGATCCTAACAATTAAAGTTAACACACCTCGCAAAAGATTAAAAAAAAACAAAAAAAACTACATGTACAAAATAAACAACAAAAGAGCCCAAGCCCGACCACCCCCTGCCGATTATTTAATAAGACTGGTTAAAAAGAAAAACTGCCACTGCACACCAGTAGCAGCCACTTCAAGCCACTATTACACAAGGCATGGGCATTCCCGCTAGGCCCGAGACCGCTGTAGATTGCATACTTTAGTGGCTTGAAGTGGCTCCTAGTGATCTGAAGATTTCAAGTCAAAACGCGAATTTTGCATGGGTTTTTAAGAGTTATGGGTGTGCATTTACGCGGGGAAATAGTCCGTTGTTTTGTTGGTTTTTCAGTTTTGTTTCGTTGGTTTTTTTGTTTGATTGTTTTTTGTTTGTTTTTGTTTTTTTCTTTGCTGCCCCAACTCTTTTTACCAGCTCCAGTGGTGTTCCTCCCAGGACATGGGTGGAATCCACGGAGGGCTCGAAAGCTGGGGCAATTCTTTTATTATGCATGAGGATGGAGATACCGAGATAATGATGTTGGTAAGATGGAGGTCCGTGTGGTTTGGGACTGCGGGACAGGGCCGCATTTCACGCTTCCTGTCATAAATATCCCGGCGTTCACCAAGCCCGGGAACTACGGCACCTGCGGTGCCGGCCGTGTAATCATCCACATCATAAGACGTGTCATACCAAGTGGAGCACCCCCAAAGTCGCACCCGTGAAGTGGGTGAATCTCGGCTGTGTGACAACAGCTTCCCCATTGGGCCCATAGCACACCCGCTCTGGGTAAGAGCCGACCTAGGTAGGGAAAACCCCGCTTGCCTCGGCTGGGATTCGACCCCGGGTCTCCCAGTCCATGGTCCGAAGTGCTAACCACTACACAACGGGGGCCGGTTAAGAAATAGTCCGTGTTAGGGATGTGAAATGGAAGCTGACTGAAATACACTGACGTCTGCTGGCCGAGCGAAAATCGTATAATTATGACAACCCCTGCTCTGTCTGACGGTAACATTGAAGAGGACGCCTCCTGCCCACTTTGCCTGCAGCCTTCTCTTGGCTCAGTGCCAATAGGGTGAGGTTGTGCATGTGTCGAAGTGCAGTGCGATATGTTAAACAGCACCAAAACGACTGAAGAGCATTCTGTGATAACAAGCCTAGATAAGTTGGAACACTGACCTTTAACTTGAAGACACGTGGCAGAGGATAAACAACAATAATTATATTTTGTATTGGATATCACCAGTGTCCCTGGTCCCTGGTGACTCAACATGCATCCCTGTCGACATGGGCGGGAAAAACAGGTGGAAAAAAAACACACAAAAACCTCTTAACATACAGTCCTACCAGGTCTGAAGTCGATATATCAATTGATAACAGCCGGTTTAAAATCGACTCGAATGTTAATTAAGCCGACGCGTTTCATCCATAATTTTGACATAAACCATGTATCACGCTACTGAGTTGAAGCCAGCGTGGCAAGGTCTTTAGCAAACTGAGCCCAGGATCGTTCGATGAGTAACAAGCATACAAACAGGATGCTTGTTGACAGTGCTGCGTATAAAACTTGGACGTGTGGATTTGCCGGTCCCATTGCCAGGTGACGGTTTGTGAAGGTATAGGAGAAACTCCAGCCTGCGAAACAGACTTCCCAAGATGTGTTCTTACCTTGCGATTCTGATGATTGGTGCTGTGTTTCTGCTTCGGCCAGCTGAAGGGTATGGAGGGTATGTACTCTGTGTTGATACTTTGCGATACCTTGCTATCTTTAGCAGATTTTGTTGTTGTTGTTGAAGATTTGAACTTAGCCCTAGCAACGGCATGTATGAAAGTTGACCTTCCTACGTTAATTACCTCTACCGTTAATTTCATTGATTCATTGACTCTCTCTCTCTCTCTCTCTCTTGTTAAGTGTGTGTGTGTGTGTGTGTGTGTGTGTGTGTGTGTGTGTGTGTGTGTGTGTGTGTGTGTGTGTGTGTGTGTGTGTGTGTGTGTGTGTAAAGTTTCATGTTCCAGTTTTAATTAGAATGTTCGAAGTTTTGTTTGTTTGTTTGTTTGTTTTTCAAAACGGCAAGTTTTCAATTGCAATCTCTCTCTCTCTCTCTCTCTCTCTCTCTCTCTTGTTAAGTATCTATCTATCTACATGTATCTGTCTATCTATGTGTATGTGTTTATTTGTTAATTTCCTTATTTCTGTCTGTCTGTCTGTCCATCTGACTAGCTAGTACATGTACCTGTCTATCGCGTGATTATTTTTCTCTAGTCTCTCTATTGAATTTTCAGAATTTTCACATATCAATATTATAGTATATATCAAGATCCGTTTGATTAAATTAGGGTCGGTCAGAAAAGCGGTAGAAAAGACATTTTGAACTCGTACCAGTCGGACACATTTTGAGTTACGACCTCTCACAATCTGGCACTGAGCCAACAAAAGCTGGCGTCTGTTAAAATGTTGCGGTCACTCGCTGACAAGAAGAGCTTCGCGTCGTTTGAATACACGTATTCGTTCGCGCAGCCACAAATGTCAATATACCGCATTCAAAAGCTCTACATACCGTTAGGACAGACAATTGCGAACATTCAGACGCACTCCCGTGCGCAGCCCGAGCAAAAAAAATAAAATAAAAATTGTCCTCTGTGAAGCCCAGTTAAATACTCCCGTTTGTCCTCTGTGAAGCCTATAGTAATCTTTAAATCTGCGTAGTTAACAAATACCTTTGTCTGAATTCTGAGGATCGTACTAACCTTGCAATTTGCGAGTTAAATAAATACTTTTTCTGTCCTCTGTGAAGCCTAATAATCCTATCCTGCAATTTGCCCTGTGCTGGTTTTTCTATCGTTGCCCCGTCTTTGATATCACCCTATGTGATGGAAAAGGACGTTAAACCCCCAAACACCCACCCACCCCCACCCGCAATTTGCGCATTTAACAAATACTTTAGTGTATATTCTGAGAAGCGGTCTAATCTTGCAATTTACGCGTTACTACTGAAATAAATACTTCTGTCTGTTTTCTACGAAACCTAGTAATCCTTCCATGTGCGCATTTAACGAATACTTTTGCCTGTATTGCGATAAGCGTACTAAGCTTGCAGTTTGCGCGTTAAATAAATACTTTTGTCTGTCTTCTTTGAAGCCTAGTAATTCTGCAATTTTGCGCATTTAACAAATACTGTTGTGTGTCTTTTTTCAGGGACCTGCGCGAGAAAATGAACAAGCTGAAGGAGCAGATCGACGACATCCAGGACGACCTGGAGGAGCGCCTCAACACCACGGGGAAGACTGACGAGGGGCTGTTGGCGGAGCTGAAGGAGCTGGAAGACTGCATCAAGGACCACCTGATCAAGATGGACAAAGAGGTCGACCTCGTCGGAGAGACCGGTGGCGACGACACTACAACTTCGGCTGCTGCTGATGCCGCTGAAACCACTGCTGATGCCGCTGCTGATGCCGCTGAAACCACTGCTGCTGCCCCGGCTGAAGGCGACGAGGCTGCTTTTATGGTTGAGGAAGACACCGTGGAGGAGAAAGAGGAGGAGGACGACGACGACGTGAATGATGTCGATGGTGGCGACGACGACGCGGACGAAACGACCGAAGCGCCAGAGGAAGAAGATGAAGAGGAGACTGAGGGAAAGTGAAACAGGCGTGGAGGGAAACAGATCGCTGTCCTACGATGTTTTTGTTGTATTTTTTTTTAACAGAAAATAGTGTTTATCAAGATGGCTGTCCCATATTGAAGTTGCAAAAGATTTGTTTCTACTGCTGCAGTGACTTTGAATGAAAACATCTGTATTTGCAAAATATTTTTCCCAAAGAAATACAAAGTGTGTGCAAAATGCATAGCAGTGAAAATATTAATGTCATCTGTATACTCACGCTTTTCTCCTTTCGAGATTAACACAAAAGTGAAGCTATTATAAGCAAATGAAGTCGGATATGTTTCGCTTTCCAGAAATGTCGACTTTTTTGTTCTTTTTCTTTTTTTTTAATTTTTGACCAGCGACCGTTTTTTCATCATGGTTATGAAAATTTAATGTCACTTGTCTGGGAAAGGAAGGCTTAAAAGAATAAAAGCGTCTGCAGCCTGACAGTATCATTGTTGTTGTTGTTGTTGTTGTTGTTGCTTGTTGTTGTTGCTTCTTGTTCTTGTCGGCGGTGGTGCCAGCAGTTTAACGTCTATCACTTTCACAAGTATTTGTTGCTGTTGTAATTGTTGCTGCTGTTATTGTTGTGAAGTGTATGACGACATGGATTATGAACAACATAGACATGAACGTCATAGTCATAAACAACACAGACAATACCCACTATGGACATGAATATCACAGACATGAACAAAATGAACCATAACCAGAATGATGATATCGTAGACATGAAAAACATATACCACAGGAAACACACACCGTGACATAACGAATGTACTGTAGTTAGTTAGTTGGTTAGTTAGGGCAAGCAACAAAGACTATTTCGCGGCTCACATAACGAATATAGACATCACCAACATAGACATACAGGGTGGGGTGGGTGGGTGTTTGGGGGTTTAACGTCCTTCTCCACCATATTCGGGTGATATCAAAGACGGGGCAACGATGAAAAAGCCAGCACAAATATTTGGCCCCAGCCGGAATATGAACTCACGACCGGAGCATTAGAAGTTCAACGCTCTACCATTCGACCACCCCGGCTCCCCACAGACATACAGAAACACAGATGTGAACATAGATCAATCCAGGGCCGGACGAGGATGAGGTGCTTTGGGTGCTCATACGGTGCTTTGTCAGTATCCACTATGGCGCATGTGCCAGTTTGTGTGTGTGTGTGTGTGTGTGTGTGTGTGTGTGTGTGTGTGTGTGTGTGTGTGTGTGTGTGTGTGTGTGTGTGTGTGTGTGTGTGTGTGTGTGTGTGTGTGTGTGTGTGTGTGTGTTTAGGTTTAGTGACAAATATGCCCACAGTCGTTTAAGCTAGAGTTAACCTGTAAACTGCACTAGTTGCAGATGTACGTTCTAATCATGTTTTGTTCTTAGCGCTGTTTTATAGTTTAACGGGTGTTCAGTGTGTGTGTGTGTGTGTGTGTGTGTGTGTGTGTGTGTGTGTGGGTGTGTGTCAGTGTGTGTGTGTGTGTGTGTGTGTGTGTGTGTGTGTGTGTGTGTGTGTGTGTGTGTGTGTGTGTGTGTTTCGTTTTAACCCCTTTTCGAACTGACCGCTGGCGCTTCACCAAGAGTAATCATTCCAGATAACAAAAGCAGATTTAATTACAGCAGCGTGTTCTGGTCTGCACGTTAATTCGTAGCCTGTATATCATGCGAGGTGGCCTTTAGCTGACCTTGTACCTTCAGGTCAAGCGCAGATAAACAGACTGCAAAACGGCGTGAACACAGTTACTTCCCTTTGACTACAGAGGACACTCTACATGTATATGAAACCAGAAAGTAATAACCACAGTGTCACGGATGCGTGACTTAGGGTAAATCATGTGCCGGTAAGATTTCCGTATGACGGGTTGGTATGATTTCCGTATGCATCGTAACTATGTTCTGTGTGGCACACGTGCCTTGTTTTCTGCACGGGCCACGCATGTATCCCTTAGTGAAGGTTTTACACGGGACATTTGTGTATAATATGCTGACCTGTCCGTTTACCTTGTTAAAGTCGATACAGGTAACCCGTTTTACACGTGATGCAGGTGTATCCTGTGCGATACTCACCCTATTCGCCCTAACAGTATAAAAACCATTGCTATTCACTTGCTATTCGCATTTGGCCCGGTAGTACCGACACGTCCGTTCAAGAGTCTGGCACTTCTTCTCGTCCGCTGTCTTTACGGTCTACCGTCATAACCCCTCGCATCTTGCATATGGAGGTAAATGGTTCATATCTGTTATTTCCCGTATTATGTTTCAGGTCAGCTATTTTCTCTTGTGTAGATATTACCAACGGTCAGGAAGTTAGTATGAAACTTGACTATTGTGGCCGAAGTGTTATGTCGGCTAAGTATGTTTGGTTATTAGCCGTTTTACCAGTGAGTTTAACACTGACCTGTCTGTATATTCTGCTGACTTGTCCGATGTGACAGCTGTAGGCTTCTACCTTTAGCGTTTAGTATGTGCAGTTTCCTTTAGCGTTCGTAACATAGGAGCGTTCGCTGGTTTGTGCCATGGGTTAATATTATCCCATAGATAGGCAGTATGTGCTGGTTGAGCCCAAGGACTTACAATAGTGTATTGTTGCACAGGGGTTCTAGCCCGAGTGGCTGTTTTCGGGAGCCAGAAGCTGCCCTGTAGTCCCTTGTCCCGTGGAGGATTTCTTGGCCCTGCGACGACTGAAGGGGAGGGAGCCTGACTGCCCGTATCTGGGATTCAGCGTGGGTGCTGGTCCACTAGAGCATCAGCGGTTGTGATGCTATAGTAGAGCTGCCGATCCAGCTCTATTTTCCGTCGCCTGTGATGTTGTCTGCGGCTTGTGAACTGCACATCTGCACGTCTGCGCGCTTGACCATCGTTGGAGGTACCATCCCGTGCACGTTAAAATGCTCTGAGCGCTCTTAGATACAATTATTTATATCATTTGTATTTTAGGCATAGTATTTATTGCCTTGATTTCACCGTTTATTCGGGAAGCCGGGGTGGCCGAATGGTAGAGCGTTGGACTTCTAATGCTCGGGTCGTGAGTTCGTATCCCGGCTGGGGCCAAATATTTGTGCTGGCTTTTTCATCGTTGCCCCGTCTTCGATATCACCCGTATGTGGTGGAAAAGGACGTTAAACCCTCAACCCCACCCCACCCCCACCCCTCACCGTTTATTCTTGATGTCATTGGTATTGTAGCTGTACTGTGACGTGTTATGCGATGACTGTTCGTCTTGACAATAATATTGTGGTGGTGTGAATCCCCGCACGTCTCGGTATCAGTTACTGTCGTGCGACTGCGTGTGAGTGAGAGTAAAGAAACAGCACGCACCTCTTACACCTATACATTGCAACACACACGGTCGTGACACACAGCCAGAATCGGATTCGTGTTTACTTGCATGGAAATACAGGGTTTAAAATCCGTATAAACTGACAATGGATTGAACAAAATGCAAGTAAACCCCAAAACCCGGCCGTTGGGGGTACATGAAACGAGAAATTAACATATACATCAAGCTCACCACACCGGCCAACGTACATCATGATCACTCGCACACAAGTCAATACTGCATACTAGAGTGTTGAGAACGAAAGTAATTTTGATTGCCATGCGAGGCCGGCTACCAGTGAAGTCAGTAGCTTACTGAACTGTCATCAGTCGTGGTCGTCGTCGTTTGTTGTTGCTGTCTTTTATGTTTCAGTACAGTCGGAACTACCCTTACCACAGTAATGGTTTATAAAGATCTACAAATTATAAATACACATACACACTGATTTACCGTGACAGGTCACTCGGTGAACCCATCCCGGGTCACTGACCCACTACACTAGCGTCAGTGTAGTATGAAGTCTGTTCTGTTATACCGATCCCAAATGAAAGAAATCGATAACTAGTTACAGTATAGTACCGCCAGCACAATTCTTCAAAATACATCAACTGACTGCGCATTCACACAACGCTCACACGCACACTGATACAACACATCCTATAACAGCAGGCACCACGGTTACATGAATCGGTACAAGGCAAGTTGAAACAGATGGGTTTTAAACTGGGATTTGAAATATGCCAGAGTGGGTTGCTGTCTCGCGCTAGCAGGCAGTGAGTCAGTTCCAGACTGTTGGGGTGGTAAACCGGAAACAGCGTTCGCCAAAGGTCACGTTTTCAAATTTCTCTTTGGAATTTCGACAAGCTTTTTACTGGATGAGCGGAGCGTGTTTTGCACTGCTGTTACAAGTTACGTTTCACAGGCCAACCCAACCCGGGTATATATAATCTGTCTTGTTATACTGATCCCCGATGGGAGATCCAGGGACCACAAAATCGTCCATGTAGAGCGTGATGCCTCGGTTCCAGTCGCTAGAGACGACGAACACCGAGTCCGGAAACCTGCTGTGGAAATATTCTAGAGACCGGTTGATGTAGCCCGGACCCGCAGACTTGTATCCCAGGGCTATGTTCCCGTTCTGCGTGATGTCTCCCTTCCTAACGTGGAACCCGACCAGCGTGTAACTTTTGTACTTCGCCCTAAGCTCCCGCACGATCTCGGTAACGTTCTTTTGAATCTCGTCCGAGAACACCATCTCAGTTCTGTCGCACGAGCCCCTCGACCGGTTTGAAGTACCTCCACGACTGAAGGTAGCCGCCTAAATTATAATCGCGAGCCGGGTCCAGCTCCGTGAGATTCTTGTTGTACCTGCAGCAGTGTGGACCTTCGTGTTTGTTTCTCTTTGCCTTCTTACATCTCTCCACAAGCTCGGCCTGCCTGCGCGCTGGATACGTCACGGGGTGTTTGAATACGTCATTGAGTCTGATTACGTGGCGACGTTCCGGTACTATGAACACGGGTATTCGATTGGTGGCGTACGCCAAGCCTAGTACGCTGGCGAACTGGAACAGTTGATTGCCCAGTCGGCCGATCAGGACGTGGCACAGCACGCGTGGTCCTCTGTCTGGAGTATCTCCCCGGTTTTTGTTCAGCGGCAGTGACGCATTACTTGACGAGTTGGATGTGCTTGTCTTGTCTGGAGAAGGTGGCAAGACTTGCGGAGAGACCCTCAGTGGATTTGTTGTCTTCAGTTCTCCCGTGTTGTTTGATTGTTTCCGAGAAGTATCTGGCGGTCTGCCGCTGTTTGGTCTCATCACTTTGTTCGAGTTTTCTGGAGAACTTTCTGACTTTCCATCCTTGGACTCTGCCCTTAAGGCCGTTCTTAACCGGGCGAACCACCAGTCTGGCGAACTTGTTCGGCGAACTGTGTATTGTATACGAACAGGGCAAGCGCACACACGTACATAGTTCCAGAGGTTCGGCCGGACTAGTTCTCTTTCTTAACCGACCGTTAATGATATGCATACGTCATCGCCCGAACAAGGCGGACTCGGAAGTTGAGACAATCGTAAACAACCAAAATGGCCGCCTTCGTAGATCGAGACGACCAGGCATTTGCGGTAGTTATCGTTTTGAGTGAACTCTTGGAAGCCGAGGAAGAGGAGATAAGAGGAAAAGAGCGCAAGAGAGGGAAATGTGAAGTGAGTCGATAGCCGCGATGCCGTCCGCCATTTTCCTCAAGTTTGTACATGCGCACAACAGCTCTCCCCGAGCAACCAATCAGAGCGCAGGATCGGCAAAAGGATCGCGAGGGTTCCCACGACACGCTATGCAGTCCTCGAACCTAGTTCGCCATGTTCGCCGTACTCTCCGAACCTAGTTCGCGAACCAAAAGTCTGCCCGGTTAAGAACGGCCTTTAGTTGTCGAAATTTGTAGGAATGCGATCCCAAGCCCATGGTAAAGAACAACGTGACGCAGACCGCGAGACCACACAAGTAAAACTCTGCACACACACACACACACACACACACACACACGCACACAAAATCATCATCTTTATCATATGTTCGTCGTCGTCGTTGTTTTATTAGCACTATCATCATGGTCATCACCATAGTCGTCGTCTATATCATCGTCGTCGTCCGTCATCATATTCGTCGACGTCGTCATGAATGTTACCGCTGTCGTCATGGATATGATCGACAGGGAGAGTGTAAGCCTTAATTTTCCGTCAAATTACAATGAAAGATAACCCCGGAAGAAGGTTCATGCTGAAGATCCAAACTGCAGCCGAGCCAAAGATATCCTTGGCTTGGTTTACGAGTTAGAAAAGAGTAAACCTTGGAGACGGGTGAAGTTACAAACTAAATAAGAAAAAAAATGGCCGATGGGCGGGGATCCATATCTATGTCGGCCATCGGTCAAAGACCCAATGATTTGCCACGGCGCTCATGCAGCATTTCTTTCCTTTTAGTTGTCTAAACTGTCAGTTATCAAAATGTTCTGTTGTTTCAATGTCCAATACGTTGTCGCTCAGGCAGGACATGTCGTATTACAGTTTCCACGTATATCAAACCCTGGGTTGGGTGTCAGGACATGGACTGGGAACTGCCTATATGGCAGTGTACAATTAACTAACGCAATCCTCCTGTTAGGATTGACCCTACGTGCTAAAAAAAAATAATAATAATGATAATTAAAAAACAAATTGAGAGTGCACCTGTTTGCTCAAAATGCTCTATCTTGACGGTTGGTAAAGCTCATATTGCGATACAACGTTGTTTACACTTTTTACGCAAGCGGCTAAAACATTCAAATTCTGCGACTGTTGATACAACACTCGCCGGTTCAGTGTATTAGCCGCGTCAATGAATACGCTTCTGCTGGCTCAGTGATTTGAGAACTCTGGACGATACTGGTGCTAGATACCACGAAAACAGCTCAGAACGATCTGTGAGCATAAAAATCACACAGACTGCCCTTTTAAAATAAGGAAAATTTGTTAGGGCTTAACCCATTAGACCCCAATTTTTTTTTCGAACAAAATTCCTAGGATAGGTTGCTTTTAGTCTGAAATGAACATATCTAACAGTAATTTTGGAAGTTTTTGTCCAAAAGTTGACTTTTCGTGGAAAATCTGATGATCCTATATATGGGATCGTGGGTGCGAGAGGGTAGGGGATTTTGTACATGATCATATGAACCACTGAAGGAACACATTTCAACTCGAACCATTTATTTTACTATAATAGATTTACAGGGTGAACAAACATTCAGAACTAATGAACTGGGCCGCGTTTCTTAAGGCGGGCGCTTCGAAACGTTCCGGGGCGCTTTCCTATGAAACCGTCTATAGGCACCTTGCCCGCGGCGGGCGAAAAAAGCGCCCGCGCACGAAGTCTGAAGCTAGTTTGCCGCGAGCAAAAGGTCACGTGGTCAGTTTCTATGTAAACAAAGATGGCGGCGCCCACCGAAGGCTTCGTTGAAGTGGAACTAAGAAATGGCTTAAAATGAATTTGCGGGTGGATGGAGACCTTCTGTCCCAACTTGTAATTGTGCAGAATAGTATACGAAAATAATTTGAGCTAATTGCACCGGGCCGTGGTCGCCAGTCATTCAGGGATATGTCGTGCGTGTTTGTGGGGAAGGAGTGGTCAAAGTGAGTACGTAGTGGTGCCTTACGTCTCCGTTTTGCATCGAGCAGAACATGCATACTAGCGGTATATCATGCTCCAAGCCAGTAATTATTGCTCCTCCTCAAAAACGTCGTCTTCTGCGCTCAAAAGATGACTGATAGCTGCGAGCACTAGAGTTTTCTTCTTCCTTTTCAACCTTGCCAACAACAGTGTTCGTGATTCCGCCGCCATTTTGAAAGCGCCTTGGTTCTAATTGGCCGTTTCCCAACGAGGCAAAGCGACCTTCGCAAGCGCCCGCGAGCGCCTTTCCGTAAGAAACGCGGCCCTGGACTCCACTTTTCTCGACATTGACTGTCTAACTACCGAAATATACCAAAATAAATGAAAAAAGATGAAAAAATTGAAAGAAGACTGTTTACTGTAGTACATAACTCATGCAATCCAACATAAGAGTACCGGACTTGTAAATAAATTTGACAGCATGTATTTTGCAACATAAAACCTGTTGCCCAAGTTGTCTTATTACCGCAAAATACCAAAACAAGCACGTTTCAGTTGTGTTTCATTCCAAAACCAAGCACATTTCAGCTGTCTGGACAACGGTTGGATGAGATGGTCGATCATGTCTTACTGGATTTGTTCCTGAACACAGTGCTTTGATGTTGCAAATCCTCTCTGGCGTCCTGGAGTTGAGTGAAGAGGACCACGAGTGATGCAGGCTCTTGCAATGGTGCAGCGGACAGCCAGCAAGTCATTTGTCTTGTCCATATTCTCATGCGTCATTCGGTACAGGCGCCAAACCTGCTGGATGCAAACATCCAAGCAGAAAGCAAAGATTGGCCACCACCATTTCTTTGTGTGGATGGTTTTGCGGTATTTGTCGACATTTTGGTCTATCCGATCAACTCCATACCAAGACATGAGCTGCAGTATTGCCCATGCCGGGCACCTGTCAGCAAGTTTCGAGGTGAAGACCGGAGTTTGCCAGGGATGCCTGTTGTCCCCGTTCCTCTTCCTCCTGATCATCGACTGGATCATGAAGACCACCACAACAGGCAGGAAAAACGGGATATAATGGACACTCTGGACGCAGCTGGATGACCTCGAACTCGCGGACGACCTGGCGCTCCTGTCCCACAGCCACAGCCAGATGCAGGACAAGACTACGTGCCTGGAAGCCACATCAGCCTGAACAGGGCTCAAGATCAACCGGAAGAAAACCGAGCTGATGAAGATCAACACCACTGCCAACACACCAGTCACAGTTGGTGGAGAGCCCATCAGGGAGGTAGAGTCTACCTGGGGAGTGTGGTTGATAGACAGGGAGACACAGACCGAGACATCACAGCCAGAATCGGCAAGGCAAGAGCAGCCATGGTCATGCTAAAGAATATCTGGGCATCAAAAGTTATCAGCACAAGAACCAAACATCACATCTTCAACTCTAACGTGAAGTCAGTTCTGCTCTTCTGAAGAACAACAAAGACAATGCAGCAGAAGATCCAGACATTTTTCAACACCTGTCTTAGGCGCGTCTTCAACATCCGATGGCCAGAGAAGATCCGAAACGAAGAGCTATGGGAGCGAGCGGGATAGGAACCACTGGCCAAGCAGATCCTGCGGAGGAAGTGGGGCTGGATTGGACACACCCATAGGAAGCCAGCATCCACACCACACGTCAACCCTGACATGGAACCCGCAGGGGAAAAGGAAGAGAGGCCGGCCCTCGCAACAGCTGGAGGCGGGACACTGAGGCAGAGCTATGCAAGCAGGGGATCAACTGGACTGGAGTGGCAAGAGTAGCCCAGAACAGAGTGCGATGGCGAAGGGTCGTCGATAGCCTATGCTCCACTTGGAGCCATCCGCCTTAGTAGTAGTAGTAGATCAACTCCATCCATCATTTTGTTGCTTGACCAGAAAATCCTCTTGGAGTCTGACCTTGGCCATTTGCGCAGAGTACTGCCAGATATCATCCAGGGTCTCTTGAATATTTACAACGTCTTCAAAAGCTTCATCTTGGCCATATGTTGAGCGTAGGCCCTGTGCAAGGACGGTCACAGCAGCCCCAGTCAGCAGCTGGTTTCTGTTGAGATTAGCTGGTACTCCACCCTCGAGGTCCTCCCCACCATCTCACTGACGGAAGGTCATTCAACAAAAATGTTCACTTGGTCAAACGTGATTATCATTCTCCAACATACTCAAAACCCCGTGTACATTGAAGTGTCTGAAAATGTAACAGCATTTTAGATACACTGTATATTGTGACAAATTGCGGTAATAAGACGCGTGTAGAGGGAAAACAGTGTCATTGACCAGTTCTTTGCCTTGCTATAGTGCGTAGTATGTCTAACTTAACTTTCTATGATTATTTGTATAATATAACAAGATGGCCACCAACCCAATATGTTGTTTCCATTTAATCACCTGATGTCGTCACGGTCGTTCTTTTGTAATGCCATGTATTCGGGAGGACACACACACACACACACACACACTCTCTCTCTCTCTCTCTCTGAATGGAAACAACTGACCGGGCTTGTCAGACCAATCTTGGTTTTGGAAGAGAGACGTCAAGTTGTTTTCTTTGAAATCTATGACGTTTTCCTCATTGGGATGACGCATAATACATTTGACGTAATAACTTTGACTCGGATACAATTCTTGCAATGAAAGCAGCCCCATGAAAATTGAAGTGTTGCTGCTGCGCAGTGTAAAGATCGAATTTATACCGGCTCAATGTGTTTAACAGACAAGTCAGCGCGGCAAACGTTTTTTCACTATGTGTTATGTCTGCTGCGCGCGCGCGCACACAGACACACACAGACATACGCGCGCGCACGCACGCACGCACGCACGCACACAGACTTGCGCGAGCCGCGTTTGTGCATGTGCTCCATTGAGACCTATGTGGTGTTCTCTCACTCTACTATGCTATTGAGTGAGAGTCAGTGGGAAAAACAAAGCTCACTACATCAATGAAACTCCCGCTTTCCCCGTCTACAAATAGAGAACTTCCGAAAAGTGACGACACACCCTCAAGATATGCCAGCATCACGTCAATCAAACATGACGTCGGCAGACTGACGCTGATACAGTTTTGCGTCAGTGCGCGTGTGCCTTTTCTGCGATGTTTGTGAGGCGTGTGGCTTGTAGAGGAAATCTGCTTCGAGTACAAATTTTCGAGTCAACTGACGACAACGGCTGCAGTGAATTTTTCTAATTTTTTTGTATATTTTTTATGGCACCCCAGGCTCATTATCTATGTATAGTAGGAGCGATTTTGAGATCTAAAGTGTGTTCACCAGCACTTTCATTAGGTACGGCTTACGCCAAAAGTATAAAAGTGACAACCTCCAAAATTCACTCAGTTGAGAGTCCGTATTCATGCTATCTATGTCCAAAAAAATGGAGTGGTTTAGGTAAATATTACGCCTTTAAACGCCAGAAAGCCACTTTTTCTGAAAAGGGCGATAACTCGCAAATCATGTGTGCAATCGTACCTGGATCGGGCCTTCTATTCAACAATCTTGATTCATTTAGAAACCCCAAATTTGAAATCGATCGGTTCAGTATTTTCGGGGAAATAGGCATCTGAACTGGGTTCACATGCAATGTCAACTCAGGCTCGGTTTACATGAAAACTATAAGAGCGACCATTTTCTAGTAGTGACTCTGTTCAGAGTCCGTATTCAAGCTATCTACTGCCAAAAAATTGAGTGATTTAAATAAATATTACGCCTGTACACGAAAGACAACCAACTTGTCTCAAAAGGGCGATAACTCCCAAATCACGTAAGCAATCATCACACGCTTGAATCGTCTAATGTAACATTTTGATATATTTGGATACCCCAAATTTGAAGCCATTCGGTTGAGTATTTTCCAAGAAACGGGCCTGGACACAATTCACACACACACAGCCGCACATCCGCACAGCCGCACACACATCCGCACAGACGGCACTCACTGAGGAGGAGAAGTGCGTTCAGAACATCATACGCGTCAGCATCGGAGACGCACGCTTCTTACGTCATTGTCAGAGTTACACTTGCAAAATCGTCTCTGCGGGAGATCGACAGTGACGTGCGTTTGTACCACAGATGCTTGCCTATGAACGTGGAAATTTTAGCCCGTCCTATTATGTTGTTTTCATTACTATGGAAACAACATAAAAACCAGTGAGGAGCAGAATGCCTTACTTCAATACTTATTATGTGGCAAAAAAACCCTACCCTCTCGCTACCACGATCCCATATATGGGATCAAACTTCTAGCACCTGTCAGACAACAGAAAAACCCAGTATCCAAAAACTGAGAGACACAATTTTAGATGATATAAAAGCCTTTCTTTTTCATTATTACAGTACATCACAAAAGTAAATAGGGAAAATGTTGTTTGCTTATCTTCTTGGTATTTCCATAGTTGAAGCAAAAAACACGTAGTATTGCAAATGGCCGTCTCCTAAAAAATCTTTTAAGAGAGACAAGTCTCAGAGGATTTTCAGCATCTTCTGTAGCCTCCCTAGAATTGATAATGAGGATTCGCAGTAGCGTGGAAGGCAAAGATGGGTACGGCCTAGGTTTATATGTGCGATCCCATAATTATATTATGGGATCGTGGTGGCGAATGGGTTAAAAGAGGTACCTACGAATGAACTTTCGATTGGCCATGCTTATCATGCGAGAGTCGTAGAGTTCCAGCATTTCACACGGGGACCTTTGTCAGTGCTTTGTACACGCCATCCGACTTTCCGACACCAGTTTTGCAGAATGCTTGAGCGATGATCAAGCTCTTCAGTAACAGTAAGCGAACTCTTAGGGTAACTGCAAACTCTTAAATGTGACTCTGAAGTAACCGCAAACTCGGAGAAGAACCACTGCCTAAGTGACGATCGAACTCCTAAGTAAGAACTATCAAAACTCCGACAGTAACCTCTGGCTAACCACTAACTCTGAAAAGGAATACTGCTTGAGTGATGTTTGATCTCCGCAGTAACAACCAGAAAACTCTTAGGAGTAGCTGCAAACTGTATGAAGTGTAACCGTCAACTCTAAAAGGACTACTGCTCGATTGATGGTTGAACTCCGAAGTAACAACGAAGAAACTCTTTGGAGTAGCCGCAAACTCTGAAGTTTAACCATGAACTCTGAAAGAACCACTGCTCCAATGGTGTTTGAACTCCGAGATAACAACCAGGAAACTCTTAGGAGTAGTCGCAAACTGAAGTGCGACCGTGAACTCTGAAAGAATCACTGCACCAGTGATGGTTGAACTCCAAAGTAACGAGAAAACTCTTCGGTGTAGCCGCAAACTCTGAAGTGTCACCGTGAACTCTGAAAGACCAGGCTGCTCGAGTGATGGTTGAACTCCGAAGTAACAACCAGAAAACTCTTTGGAGTAGCCGCAAACTCTGAAGTGTAATCATGAACTCTGAAAGAACCACTGCTCCAATGATGGTTGAACTCCGAAGTAACAACCAGGAAACGCTTAGGAGTAGCTGCAAACTTGAAGTGTAACCGTCAACTCTGAAAGAACCACAGCTCGACTGATGTTTGAACTCCGAAGTAACAACCCGGAAACTCTTAGGAGTAGCCGCAAACTCAGAAGTGTGACCGTGAACTCTGAAAGAACCACTGCTCCAATGATGTTTGAACTCCGAAGTAACAACCAGAAAACTCTTATGATTAGCCGCAAATTCTGAAGTGTACCCTTTAACCCATTAATGCCCATTTTTTTCTAAGTGCAACATATTTGATATTATGCATAATGGTCTACAATTAACATGTGCTGGTCTAATTTTGATTGAAACTTTGAAATTTTTCGTCTAGACGATAAAATGTGACCGTCCCAAAAATGGGACGGTGGGCACGAGAGGGTAGGGGTTTTCCATGTTTCAAACAGAGAACACAAGAACGTAAATGCTGAAACCCATGAACTTTTATTGTAACAAAACATGATAATTATGATATTTGTGATGAAAACATACAAAACACAACAAAATATCTTCGATTTTGTACAGCAAAATCATATTTTTTAAGGGGAAAATGTCATGAAGGGAGGGAAAGCTTTAGGTTTATGCAGCTTGGTGTCTGCTATTTCCAGCTGTCACAGTCATAGATGATTTCAGCACCACAGAAGCTGTCAAAAGTTTCATTGAGTATGGTCCTGCTGGAAGTATTTATCATCGACTTTGCACAGCAACGCGGGGTCTTTTGCCGCATAGCGCGTATCTCTTTTTTTTTCTTTTCTTTTTTTTTTTTTTGGCTGCCACAACTCTTTGCCGACTCCAGTGGTGTTATCTTCCTGGTAATTGGTGGAAACCACGGAGGGCTCGAAAGCTGGGCCAATTTTTATTATGCATGATGATGGAGATGAGGATGATGGTAAGATGATGTTATGGAGGTCCATGTGGTTTGGGACTGCAGGACAGGGCTGCATTCCTGTCATAAATATCCCGGCATTGACCAGGCCCGGGAACTACGGAACCTGTGGTGCCGGCCGTGTAATCACCCACATCATAAGACGTGTCATACCAAGGGAAGCATCCCCAAAGTCGCACCCGTGAAGTGGGTGAAACGCGCATCTCAATTGTGTAGGCCACCTTTGTACCAGATGATCAACACGGTCAAACCTGACCTCTCGTAGGACACGCTTGTCAAGAGACACAAATCTTCTTGGACGACCAGGTCCTGCATGACCGGCCCCACGGGCACGCCTTCTCGTGGCGGGGCTGTTTAAACTAAGCTTGCCCACCCCTTTCTCCCCTCTACTTGTTTCTCCCTGCCGGCCCTTTCTTCTTTCCTTTCACTCCATTAAACTCTCCACACCCACAAGCATGCTTGCTTGCGAGCATGTCCCGGTTACAGGGCCCATTTAGCCTTGTAACTGTAAGTGTAATAGCTCCCGTTTATCCCAACTGCCTGTCCAGGCGGTTCAGTAGCCTAGCTGGTGGACTGCTTGTGCAGGTGGCACATCTGGTTTTTCTCTTCTGAGATCGTTTTCGATCCGGAGTGTTCGCCGTGCTCCGCGACCTGTGTCGGGGGACGACAGGATCCTGAATGTTGAGGCGCATCTGTACGCTGCGGCTGCAGAGTCCAACACACATTTTCGGCCTTTAGTTCCTTTAGACAGGAGGCCAGGCGGCCCGGCCTGGTCAATCGGCCAGTCATGTTTAGCCCTACTGTACACTGCTACACCAACGAAAAGAGCCCGTCCGATAGCCCTTGGTGCTAAAACGGTGCTACGTTAATCTTTGTTGGATGTCCAGTTGCAGTAGAAGGCAGTGGCTTAACGGGTCAATCGGGTGGTATACTCTGTCTGCTGCCTGAGTGTACCATCTAAGTAATCCTGGTGTTGTGCCGAGACACGTCATGTGTTAAAGGTTCCCTCTCGGCCGGAGCTTATGCTCCCTCCCCCTTGTTGGGCTCCATGGTGGGTGGGACACTTGGATGGTGAAATGTAAGACATTCTCCATGGCTACAAAAACAAAAAGACGACGTGGTGTGAACGGCTCAGTTCGGCCCAGAGTGCTGAACGTTGGCAACGAGTCCCCAGACTCGGATAGCGAAGATGACTCGCCTAGTCAGCCAGCTCCAGGCGTTTTGGCCTCGATTTCTTCTGCTGAAGGCCAATCACGAAACGAAAAAGGCTACACAGCTTCATCCTTTTCTGGTGGGTAGAGTTCTGAAAAGTATCACAGGCAAGCCAGAAGCCAAGCGGTTGAAAACCGGTGACCTCCTAGTCCAAGTTTCACAGAAAGCACACTCAGATAATCTTCTGGAACTGGATAGAATCGGTGAGGACAGGGTAAGGGTTATCCCTCACCCTACCCTGAACTCAAGTCGTGGGGTTGTGCGGGATGACACGCTGAGCCAGCTCAGCGATAAGGAGCTCATGGACTCTTTGAGGAGTCAGGGAGTAATCAGCGTTAAACGCTTTTTTGGCAAACGTGGAGGACAAGACATTGTTTTACCAACAGTAGTACTTACGTTTGGTTTCCCAAAGCCACCGGAGAGACTCTTTGCCGGGTACATGTATATCAGAGTCAAGACTTACGTCCCATACCCATTGCGTTGCTTCCAGTGCCAGCGCTACGGTCACGGGAAGTTTAGCTGCCGCGGGCAACAGTGCTGCTTCCGTTGTGGAGCCGAGGGACATGATGGGGGCGACTGCGCCTTGCCCCCCAAGTGTGTAAACTGCTCCGGTGCCCATCCATCATCATCAAAGGAATGTCCAAAATGGATCGAGGAATCCACCATCCAGAGGATAAAAGCGGAGAAAGGGGTCTCATTCCCAGAAGCCCGCCGGTTGGCCGGTCTCGCTCAGGCCAACACCCCCCCCTCAGGTTCTTACGCCCAGGCATTAACCAGGAAGGCCTGCAGGAGTGTGGCAGTCGGGACCGATGACCCTCCGACTGAACGCCCCCGAGTTTCTGAAGCTGCCTCGTTGCCCGCCTCATCAGCCCGGCCACAGTTTGCGATGAGGGCTAACATCTCTTTTAGTAATGGCAGTGTTCCAGCTGGCCTGTCAACAAGGACATCGGAAGAGCCCGTGATCATAGATTGTTCCCAAGAGAAGACCCCTCCGGCTGTTGGTGCCAAGCCGGATGCGGGAAGTCCGGGCACCAGTTCCTCTGCCAGGGGCGCAGGGCAGGGAACACAGTCTCAGCGCCAACCCCTACCCCCGCCCCCACCTCCCAAGCCACCAGATGGTAAGCCTCCTGCTGCCACTAAGCAGAAGAAGAAGTTGCGCGGCCCCCGTAGTGTACGGGAGAAGAAGGGAGATGCGGACACCCCCCTCTCAAACAGGTTTGACGTGCTGGCCCCGCCAGACGTCGAGATGGACGTGGACCCGTCTGCGTCAGTGTTGCCAGCCTCTGGGGGTTCGACCCAGTCGACCCCAGCTGCCTCCCCTGCTAAGAATTAATGCCTAACCCGATAATCCAATGGAACTGTCGTGGCTTCAGGGCCAATTTTAACGAGCTGTCGCTGTTGTGTAGTAGGGACAAACCTGCAGCCATTCTACTGCAGGAGACCTGTCTCCAACCTTCTAACTTAGCGTCTCTCACTGGTTTCCACTTTCTTCGGAAAGATAGTCCTAACCAACCGCATGGTGGGGTTGCATTGCTAGTTAATAATTCTATCCTTTTTAGCGAGATTTCGCTCGATTCCCCTCTGCAGGCTGTCGCCGCAAGGGTTTCGCTGCATAAATCTGTCACACTGTGCAGCCTCTATCTTCCACCTACTGCCACTGTTGCAAAGGAAGATCTAGTCCAACTATTTGAGCAATTGCCTCCCCCGTTTATTGTTATGGGCGATTTTAATGGTCATTCCCCCTTGTGGGGTAGTGAAGACACGAATACCAGAGGGCGTTTGGTGGAATCCACAATAGAACAGCTTGATTATGTGTTTTTAATGATGGTTCCATAACATACATACATCCTCCCACTGGGTCCCAAACTGTAGTTGACCTCACGTTGTGCGATCCGTCATTGCTACTTGATTTTGGCTGGATGGTCCATGATGACCAGTGTGGCTCAGACCACTTTCCTATTGTGTTGACGCCGACCAGAAGTGACGATGAGGCCCCCGTAGGCCGATGGAACCTTAAAAAGGCCGACTGGGCTAGTTTTGCCCTCGCTTTGCCAGTCACGTCTGACTGAGGAGGCTGTGTTGTCAGCGGAAGACCCAGTTTTAGTTTTTACTGATATTTTAGTGCAAATAGCGGAGGAGTGTATTCCAAAGTCCACGACAGTTTCCAAGGGACCTAGAGTCCCATGGTTTAATGAAGAGTGCAAGACCATTCATAGGGAGAGGAAAAAGGCACAAAGAAGGGCGTTTAGATGTCCCACTCAGGCTAACATCCTGAATTACAAACGGCTGCGAGCTAGAGCTCGTTATCTTTTTAAAAAGTGTAAAAAGCAGTCATGGCAGGAGTTTGTATCCCGGTTATCTTCCAAAACCCCAGCTAAGAAAGTGTGGAAAGCAATACGTAAGATCAAAGGCAAGGGTGGCTCGTCTACAGTGGGCCACCTTCGTGCTGGAGATCAGTTAGTTACAAACAAACAGGCAGTAGCCAATCTCTTGGCATCAACTATATCCAAGAACTCCTCGTCCACCCAGTATTCTTCCCACTTTCAGAAAGTGAAGGCGACGAAGGAATCCAAGCCCTGTGATTTTCAGTCGGACGATTCCGAATCGTACAACTCCCTTTTTCAATCTTACTGAACTCAAGCAGGCATTACAGAAATGTAATGACTCTGCGGCAGGTCTAGATAAAGTCCATTATCAGATGTTGACACACCTTCCTGAAGAACAATTGTGTTTACTTTATCTGTCTTTAATAATGTGTGGACTACCGGCATTTTCCCTGCATCCTGGCGGGAGGCCGAAGTAGCTCCCATCCCTAAGCCGGGCCGAGACCCCTCTAACCCGAGTAACTATCGACCCATTGCTCTCACAAGTTGTGTTTGCAAGACAATGGAACGTCTTGTTAATTCACGTCTAGTCTGGTTCCTCGAATCGAATGGTCTCATATCTGATCTTCAGTGCGGATTCCGCCAAGGTCGTAGCACCATGGATCACTTGGTTAGGTTTGAAAACTTTCATCAGGGAGGCTTTATTAAACAGCAGCATGTCTTAGCTATCTTCTTTGACCTGGAGAAAGCCTACGATACAACGTGGAAGCATGGTATCTTAGGCGATCTTCCACGACATGGGATTCCGCGGGCGGTTACCCATTTTTATTCGTGAGTTCTTGTCTGGTCGTTCTTTTAGGGTCCGTGTGGGCTCCACTCACTCCGACCCCTTTGAGCAAGAGATGGGCGTCCCTCAAGGAAGCATCTTGTCACCTGCTTTGTTCTCTATTAAGATAAATAACATTACTAAGTCAGTGTTGAAAGGTACGGATGCATCCCTTTTTGTCGATGACTTTGCACTCTGTGTTCGAGGCGCCACCCTCCACCGAGTCGAACGGCAGCTCCAACTCTGTGTGAATAGTGTGCAGTCTTGGGTAGCTAGTAACGGCTTTAAATTCTCTGCGACCAAGACGTCTTGTGTCCACTTTACTCGGAAGAGGGGGGTACTTCGCTGACCCCGTTATTTTAATTAACGGTTCACCCATAACAGTCACCAAGGAGGCAAAATTCCTTGGAGTCATATTCGATCAGAAACTGTCTTTTATTAGTCATATTAAACATCTCAGAACATCCTGCCAGAAGGCCCTCGACGTGCTCCGTGTGGTTGGCCATACTGACTGGGGGGCAGATCGTACAGTTCTATTGCGCCTGTACCGTTCCCTTGTCCGCTCAAAGCTGGATTATGGATGCATCGTTTGGGGCTCCGCCCGTAAATCATATCTACAAATGCTAAACCCGATACACCACCAAGGTCTTAGAATAAGCCTGGGTGCATTTCGCACGTCCCCTGTCGACAGTCTGTACGTTGAAGCCGGAGAACCGAGCTTGGCGACCCGGCGGACACGCCTGGCGATGTCCTATGCGCTAAAACTAAAGTCTTGCCCGGACAACCCAGCTTACAATTGCACCTTCCATCCTGCTCTGGTGAACGAATTCCAAAACAAACCCAATGAAATTCCGCCATTATCCCTCCGCGTCCGACCCCATCTTCAGGCGGCTGGAGTGGATATCAACTGCGTCGAGGAGACACTAATCAGCAGCACCCCACCATGGACGTTTCCCACGCCTGAGGTTATTTTGGATCTAACCAAGTTCAAGAAGGGTGAAGTGGCAGATGCTGCGTTTCAAACACACCTTAATAAATATTACATGATTTTCAAGTTTTTCCATCGCATCTTTACCGATGGCTCAAATCGGAAGATGGCCGTGTCGCCGCAGCTGCTGTATTCATGCAGCGTCCGACCCGCACCTTTAAACACCGTCTTCTTGATAATAGTTCTACTTATTCTGCTGAGCTGCAGGCTATCCTGCTTGCTCTTAAGCACGTCTACCAATCAAAAGACTTCAACTTTTTAGTTCTCTCAGATTGTCTGTCTGCCCTACAGGCTCTCTCTGGTAGTAAGCTAGACCACCCTCTCTTAGTTCAGATCCGTGAGCTCCACGCTCAGTTGCTCCGGTCTGGAAAAGACATTGTCTTTGTTTGGATTCCAAGTCATGTCGGCATACGAGGTAACACCCAGGCTGACCTTGCTGCTAATCAGGCCCGGGCTGGTCCCGTGGCTAGCAAGAGTAGTGTTTTTTCTGATTTTAAACCCTTAATAAATAAGTACATAGCAGATCAATGGCAAGCCCAGTGGGATACTCTTGGTGACAATAAACTCCACAGTATAGTTCCCAAATGTCTGGAAATCATTCCCCGATGTAGGACTAACCGTCGGGAAGAGGTGGTCCTGGCCCGCCTTCATATTGGGCACACATATTATACCCACTCGCACTTGCTGAAAGGCGAAGAGAGTCCTTTCTGTTTTGGGTGTGATGAGCCAGATACCATTAAACATATTTTAATTTCTTGTGCAGACCTCACGGAGGCTCGACAGAAGTATTTCACTGCGGAATCAATGGAGCTCTTGTTCCGAAATGTCCCTCCAGACCAGATTTTGACTTCCTTCGAGAAGTCAATTTGTTTCGTAAAATTTGAACATTGTGTTTTTACTTATGCTTGACGTTTTGACTCTATTGCTTGCGTGGCGTTAAGCCCTAAAAAACTAACGTTCTTGACATTTTGAACTGGTGGTAACCAAGACTGGTAGAATCTCATTTAACCTATAAACTTTTAGCCTATATTTACTAGTTGTTTTAATCCAGATTTTTACCTTTTAACGAAGAGGCCTTCAAACTTGTGGCTGCCGCGAATTAGTCTTTGTCGCTGACGCGGCGTTAAGCCTTAAAATACTCACTCACTCACTCCTGCATGACCAACTTGGGCAAGGTAGACTCTGACAACACCTATGCGGACGGCAAGCAGGTCCAGAGGATTATAATTGGCATCGTCTGTGCTCCTGTAGAGATGCCCGACTTGTGGATGCAGAGATCTAGACAGTGCGCAAAGATAGGCCACGGCTACTTCTTGCAGCGTATGACAATTTTGTACTTTCTGAAGTGGCTGGAACTCAAACCTGGCTTGACACAACATTGACGATGTTGTTGTCATTCCAGCGAACAACAGTGAGGCCAGTCTTTGTGTCAGTTGCATGGTCAAAGGCCCCCTTGCTGTCTTCATATTGGCGTGAGGTGTTCCATCATCTGATTCCATCTCATCCGAATCCTCAGATGCATTTTGCAGTGTCTCCGTGGAATTTGCGCACCCTGAAACAGAAAACATAGGATAACATTGTTGCCATTTGTTGGTACTGAAACTGATACATATAGTAGCAACACAATAATCAGTCATGCATTCATACAGAGGCTAAGACTGACAGAGAGATAACTACCACACACAAGGTAAAACAAGGCAGGATTCCTCACTGGGATATTGGTTCAATAAAGATGTCAGCGTCTTCAAAGTCAGGATCATCTTCCAGCATTGATACCACTTCATGAACAGCAAAACCTCTGGGCAACAGTAGAAAATACAGTGTGTATAGCATAAGCAAAAACCCCTACCCTCTCGTGCCCACCGTCCTATTTTTGGGACGGTAACTTTGACACACACACAGATCAGTACAAATTCAATTTACGACCAAACTAAGAAAAACATATGTAGATAACATCATAATCCAGATTTTGTTCTTAGTGTTATACATAAATGTGTCTTTTAAAGAAATTACATCCTTACCTTTTCTGCTTGCCATTTTGATGCTGAAGACATCAAATTTCTCTGCAAATGGCAGCTTCCACTGCTGGTGTAAATGGAGAGTACTCAAACAAAAACAAAATTTGGATGCAGGGTGTGTCCCCTGATCAACACAAGGCAGCTGAGTCACATTGACACAAGCACTTTAGATAGCGCGATTGAAATGTGTTGCGTCCCAAAAATGGGACGGTGGGCATTAATGGGTTAAGCCATTGGTACCGGAGGACAGTGTGTATGCAGCCAAGCGTGCGAGAGAGAGAGAGAGGGGGGGGGGAGGGGAGGGACTATGCAGCGCGGTCACGGTTGAGTGATAACGATTCCACAGAAAACTTGACACTGAGCGCCTTAGTTGTTTGCTGAAGATAGAAGGCTCTGCTGCAAACGCCGCTCACGCATACAAGGAAAGGGACGAGTAGAAAAAGCGACCTTGCGAGATACAGTCAATAGTGAAACGCGAACACTCGCTCGCACATGAAGATTTCGCTTTCCGACCCTAGACATCGCGATAGAAACAACTTGTGACGGCCGGTCGGGTCAGCTAAGGTAACCTCGTCGTGAAGTGCCGAAGATTAATTTCTCCTCGATTTTCCGCTCCGAGTCTGCTAGTCAGTAGTGTTCACACTTTTAGTGTTCTGAGGCGGCGTAACTTGACTTGACTCGAAATTTTACAGCCTGGCGCATGGCAACTAGCAACACGGACTAAATTTCTTGCTGTTTGAAGTTTATATAATGCGCTTGTCAGCTAATGGCCGGATACAAAAAAGTACCACCTCTTCGGTCAGGAATAAACGAACATGTAGGCTGTGCAATGCTAGCAGATCTTAATCGTATGAAGTTATTCATTAATTGATACACAGCAGTTTGGTTGTGACTACATTATTGTGTATTTAATTCGAGAACTAACCTGGTCTGAGTTTCCTTCCCTATTTCCCTCCACTCCACCTAAACTCTCATGCTTTAAGGGACCTCCACTGACACGCACCCCCCACCCCCCGGCCCCCACTCTCGCCATTGTTGTACTGACTGAAAAAGACATGATGCAGGCATCTAAAATTAGCTAGCAACCAACGCACTGGTGTGTGTGTGTGTGTGTGTGTGTGTGTGTGTGTAATATAGGTACTCAGACACAAACCTCAATTCCAATAATGGAACCGAGGTGTATGAAGGGACGTGCCCACATTGAACTAAGTGCAAAATTGTGTTCTACGCCCCGAAAAACGTATAAAAAATTGATTGTTTGCAAAACTTTTGAAATGTCCCCATTTTGCACTTGTGCGACTGTGTGACTTTTAAACACTCTTACACACGTCCCGTGTTCACATCAAAATTTTGTGTTTTGAGTTCCCTGTTGTCACACACTATGGGTTATTTCAGGTTATTTGCATCGCACACTTTAACCCATTAGACCCCCAATTTTTTTTTTTGGAACGAAATTCCTAGGATAGGTTGCTTTTAGTCTGAAATGAACATATCTAACAGTAATTTTGGAAGTTTTTGTCCAAAAGTTGACTTTTCGTGGAAAATCTTCTGATCCCATATAATTATGGGATCGTGGGTGCGAGAGGGTAGGGGTTTTCGTACATTATCATATGAACCACTAAAGGAACACATTTCAACGTTGAACCATTTATTTTACCATAATAAGTTTACAGGGTGAACAAACATTCAGCACCAATGAACTGGACTTGACTTTTCTCGACAATAACTGTCTAACTACCGAAATATACCAAAATAAATGGAAAAAAGTTGAAGAAATTGAAAGAGGACTGTTTACTGTAGTACATAACTCATGCAATCCAACATAAGAGTACCGGACTTGTAAATAAAACTTAACAGCATATATTTTGCAACATAAAACCTGTTACCCAGGTTGTCTTATTACCGCAAAATACCAAAACAAGCACATTTCCGCTGTGTTTCATTCCAAAACCAAGCACATTTTAGCTGTTTGGACAACGGCTGGATGAGATGGTCGATCCTGTCTTACTGGATTTGCTCCAGAACACAGTGCTTTGATGTTGCAAATCCTCTCTGGCATCCTGGAGTTGAGTGAAGAGGACTGCGAGTGAGGCAGGCTCTTGCAGTGGTGCAGCGGACAGCCAGCAAGTCATTTGTCTTGTCAGCATTCTCTTGCGTCATTCGGTACAGGCGCCAAACCTGCTGGATGCAAACATCCAAGCAGAAGGCGAAGATCGGCCACCACCATCTCTGTATGTGGTTGGTTGTGCGGTATTTGGTGACATTTGGTCTGTCCCATCAACTCCATATCAAGACATGAGCTGCAGGATTGCCCATGCCGGCCATCTGTCAGAAAGCTTCCAGCCTGTTGTCCCCGTTCCTCTTCCTCCTGGTCATCGACTGGATCATAAAGTCCACCACAGCAGGCAGGAAAAACGGGATACAGTGGACACTCTGGACGCAGCTGGATGACCTCGACTTTGTGGACGACCTGGCGCTCCTGTCTCACAGCCACAGCCAGATGCAGGACAAGACCACTTGCCTGAAAGCCACATCAGCCGGAACAGGGCTCAAGATCAACAGGAAGAAAACCGAGCTGATGAAGATCAACACCACTGCCAACACACCAGTCACAGTTGGTGGAGAGCCCATCAGGGAGGTAGAGTCTTTTGTTTACCTGGGGAGTGTGGTTGATGGACAGGGAGGCACAGATCGAGACATCACAGCCAGAATCGGCAAGGCAAGAGCAGCCATGGTCATGCTGAAGAATATCTGGGCATCAAAAGTTATCAGCACAAGAACCAAACTTCGCATCTTCAACTCTAACGTGAAGTCAGTTCTGCTCTACAGATGCGAAACATGGAGGATAACAAAGACGATGCAGCAGAAGATCCAGTCATTTTTCAACACCTGTCTGAGGCGCATCTTCAACATCCGATGGCCAGAGAAGATCCAAAACGAAGAGCAATGGGAGCGAGCGGGACAGGAACCACTGGCCAAGCAGATCCTGCGGAGGAAGTGCAGCTGGATTGGACACACCCTCAGGAAGCCAGCATCCAGCACCACACGTCAAGCCATGACATGGAACCCGCAGGGGAAAAGGAAGAGAGGCCGGCCTTGCAACAGCTGGAGGTGGGACACTGAGACAGAGCTATGCAAGCAGGGGATCAACTGGACTGGAGTGGCAAGAGTAGCCCAGAACAGAGTGCGATGGCGAAGGGTCGTCGATAGCCTATGCTCCACTTGGAGTCATGGGCTTTAGTAGTAGTAGTAGATCAGCTCCACCCATCATCTTGTTGCTTGACCAAAAATATCCTTTTCAAGTCTGACCTCATCCGGATATCATCCGGGGTCTCTTGAATATTCACGACGTCTTCAGAAGTTTCATCTTGGCCATATGTTGAGCGTATGCCCTGTGCAAGGACGGCCACAGCAGCCCCAGCCAGCAGCTGGTTTCTGTTGAGATTAGCTGGTACTCCACCCTCGAGGTCCTCCCCACCACTGTCCTCATCCATCTCCTCATTGACGGGAGGTCATTCAACATAAATGTTCACTTGGTCAAACGTGATATCCTCCAACATACTCAAAACCCTGTGTACATTGAAGTGTCTGAAAATGTAACAGCATTTCAGATACACTGCATTTTGTGGCAAATTGCGGTAATAAGACGCGTGTAGAGGGAAAAAGTGTCATTGTCCAATTCTTTGCCTTGCTATAATGCGTAAGATGTCAAACTTTCTATGATTATTTGCATAATATGAAAACCAGAGAGGAGCAGAATGCCTTACTTCAATACTTATTATGTGGCAAAAACCCCTACCCTCTCGCTACCACAATCCCATATTTGGGATCAAACTTCTGGCACCTGTCAGACAACAAAAAAACCCAGTATCCAAAAACTGAGAGACACAATTTTAGATGATATAATAGCCTTTCTGTTTCATTATTATAGTACATCACAAAAGTAAATAGGGAAAATGTTGTTTGCTTATCTTCTTGGTGTTTCCATGGTTGAAGCAAAAAACACGTACTATTGCAAATAGCCGTCTCCTAAAACAATCTTTTAAGAGAGACAAGTCTCAGAGGGCGTTCAGCATCTTCTGTGGCCTCCCTAGAATTGATAATGAGGAATCGCAGTAGCGTGGAAGGCAAAGATGGATACGGCTGATGTTTACATGTACGATCCTATATATGGGATCGTGGTGGCGAATGGGTTAATATCCTTCAAAACACATGCATTCAAAGTCAAATGGTCTCAGTAGAGGATTACACTGAGCCAGAAAACACTGTTTTCTGCACCGGCGATTAAACCCAAATGCTGCATGTAAAGTTGGGACGTTCCGTGTTCACATCAAAATTCTGTGTTTGTGTTTATCTGTTATTACACCCATTTGCCTATGGCTTATTTCAGGTTATTTGCATCGCAAACTTTAATACGCTGCAAAAGACATACACTGAAGGCCAAAATGGCCTATGTGGAGAACTACACTTAGCCAGAAAACAATGTCTTCCGCTCTGGCGATTAAACCGAAATGCTGTATGTAAAGTTGAGACGTTCCGTCTTCACATCAAAATTCTGTGTTTGGGTTTTTCTGTTCTTACACACATTTGCCTATGGGTTATTTCAGGTTATTTGCATCCCTCATTTTAATATCCTGCAAATCACATGCATTCAAAGTCAAATGGTCTCAGTAGAGGACTATACTGAGCAAGAAAACAGTTTTCTGCACCAGCGATTAACCCATTAATGCCCAATTTTTTTTTCTAAGTGCAACATAGTTGATATTATGCATAATGGTCTACAATTAACATGTGCTGGTCTAATTTTGATTGAAACTTTGAAATTTTTCATCTAGACGATAAAATGTGACCGTGGGCACGAGAGGGTAGGGGTTTTCCATGTTTAAAAGAGTGAACACAAGAACATAAATGCTGAAACCCACGAGCTTAAACATGATAATTATATTTGTGATGAAAACATACAAAACACAACAAAATATCTTTCATTTTGTACAGCAAAATCATAGTGTCATACACCGTGACATTTAGCATGCATTCACCGACTGCAGGATCTGTCCCTTTAAACGCATTTAATTACCACTACTCCGATGGCTACACCATACTGGTGTTATATAACATTAGATTCAGCATGCACTTCTCGTTGCCCATCACTACCTGGCCAAGCGGCTCAACCGCCCATATTCCGATGATGAACTTTTCCCCGATCCTACCCATCTCACCACCCGCGCAAAAGAATTTGTCTGACTTCTGACTTCTGTTTGTATGTTGTTTCCATTCAGTCAGCTGTTTTAGTGGTCTTGGGTGTTGCAGAGCCGTGTGTCAGCGAAGAAACACTGTAGTGTGTTTAGGTGAAAACAACACCGAGGGGTTATCGCGGACGCCGGTGAAAACACAAACCACAGTTGATGAATTATGATATATAATTAGGCTTGTTTTCAAGAGGCTCAACCCCCCCCCCCCCCAAGTACGTTACATGGGCTTATCGTGCATTTCTTCCAGTGCAGGGTTTCCAATGGCATAAGCACAGACTGATGCTGAGGGTGGTAAAAAAAAAAAAAAAAAAAAAACACAGGGCCAAAGCGTCTCTCTCTCTCTCTCTCTCTCTCTCTTTTAAGACCCCAGCAATGAGCAGCCACGCATATAATTTTATCTGTGTCGTAAAATCCACACTCCACAAGTGGTATCTGAAGCAGACGAGTGGATGGGGTGTGGGGGTTTGGGGGGTTTAACGTCCTTTTCCACCACATACTGGTTATATCAAAGTCGGAGCAACGATGAAAAACCAGCACTAATATTTGGTCCCAGCCGGGATACGAATTCACGACCCGAGCATTAGAAGTCCAACGCTCTACCATTCGGCCACCCCGAAAGCAGACGAAAATAAGTCCAATTAGTGCCTTTTGCACACGAGAAGGTCACATAGCCGCTTTGAGTACTGTTTTCGAGACCACAAAAAGAAGGCTTACGAGCCGCCATGGTTCAAAAGAAAATTCTACTCTGAAAAGGACGATACTTCTCGCAGCACGTCACGACTCATACATCAACATTCACTTTATACCAAGTCCTTCGTTTATGTACAGCCCATGCCCCATTCAAGTTTTCAAAAACTGACGAATGTGTACGTGCTGTTTTTGCTGATTTTATCTAGCCCACCCCTCCGCCCCCCCCCCCCCCCCCTCCTCCCCGCGCCAAGGGGTTTGCTGATGCGATCTTGATTACACGAGAGTATCGCACGGTGTTTTGCGGAACAAAAGTGGCGCTCAGCTATTCCCCCGCCGCCCTCTCTTTTTCATGGACCACAGACTTGCATTAAAATAGAGACAGATTGAGCCCTTCACGTTTATTTAGCTCTGTGCCGGTAAGCCTCGCTTGCGGCGATCAGTTGACTGACTGAATCGTTTGCAGCATACTAAAGTGTGCGATGTAACTAAACTGAGGGTGGGTGGGTGTTTGGGTGTTTAACGTCCTATTCCACCAAATAGGGTGATGTAACTAAACTGCAATAACCCATAGACAAGTGTGTGTAAGAACAGCGTGACTCAAACACAGAATTTTGATGTGAACACAGAACATTCCAACTTTACAGCATTTGGGTTTAATCGCTAGTGCGGATGACTGCTTTCTGGCTAAGTATAGTTCTCCACATAGACCGTTTGGCCTTGAATGTATGTCTGTTGCAGCATATTAAAGTGTGCGATACAAATAACCTGAAATAATCCATAGGAATATTTTTGTAATAACAGATAAACCCAAACACAGAAGTTTGATGTGAACACGGAACGTCCCATCATTACGTACAGCATTTGGGTTTAAGTTATTTTGATTTTTGATATGCTAGCCATCGCAACCATAGTTGCAATCTATGAATGTCTGGCTGCTTGTTCTCGGTGTAAACAACACACGCGCACGTTAGCGTGTGCACGGTGTACATGCGCGCGCATGTGTGTGTGTGTGTCCTTTACAGCTGTGCTTTACAGCTTTCTGTCTCTGTGACATCTCTCTCTCTCTCTCTCTCTCTATCTCTCTGTTTGTGCCTTCTAATTCTAAATCTGTTTTTACAGTTGTTCTTTTTTGGCGGAATGATAGAAGGGTCGAGCAGTGGACGGATACTAAGACCAGTTAAGTTCCTGCAGGGTTCTGTCACAGACACTGTTGAATTTGGCAATGAAAAAAAATGGTCTAACTACTGTTGCAGTCACATAGGCTTCACACTGTCACCTTGTTCCATAGTCTACCATATTTTTTATCATGAGTAACTTGAAGTTTTCGAACTTCGATAAATTAGAAGGAAATGACCGGGAAGTGGCCCGTATTTGTTTAGTCAAGTAGCCGCCGTTCACTTTCATGTGAGAGCGCAAAAAAAAAGAACCTGTCGGTTGCATGAAAGTGGGTGGCCTCTCTCCTGATCTGCACACACACACACACACACACACACACACACACTGCCGTGTCCGTGATTTAAAACGAGAGAAGGGAAGGGGTGGATTAAAAAGACCGTAGGTTTTATCACTGACACAGCCGGACTGTTTGGTTCTATCATGACTCGCGATGGAAAATAAAAACAGTTATATACACTGAAACCGGCGTTAAAGGCTTGGAACCATAGCTTACAACTGGTCCGGTCAAGGGGATGAAGGAGAACTTGTACACGGACGACACAGGCCGTGTTTGTTTAGCCAGACAGCGGATGGTTCTTGCGTCGGCGACAGCGTGGACTCGGCTCTCCCCCGTCATTGGGTGGAAGAGTAGAGGGACCTCGGCCGGTCGCATGGGATTAGTGGTCTCTCTTTCCAGGTTTTGGTGCATTTAATAATAATAAGAAGAAGTATTGTATAGGTGCTTTACCCAATTTCATAATCGGTTCAAAGCGCCGCGAACTGAACCCAACGCACGTGAATGACACGCATTCTCTCACACACTGGACAAAACACATTACAGTCTCGTGGTGCAAAGGGTCAGCTCAGCTATTTTAAGTTTCGGAATTTAGAATTGCATTTGTTTTTTCAAAACATTTTGTAAGCTGAACATTTCCAAAGCAGAGGAAGAGGAAACCGGAGTACCCGGAGAGAACCCCCGAAGATCGGCCAGAATGATCGGTGCCACATACTAGAAGGAAAAATTCTTTGCCCCGAGTGGGACTCGAACCTGACCTCTGGCATTCGTGACAAGTCTCTTAACCACTAGACCACCGACCGCCCCAACATTAACAAAGTTAACACTGATTAACTAAGTGATGGAGCAGGCCATGAGTGGCTAACGCAGCATCAATGACCTTTTATTATTAGCACTTTGGCATGGTCACCGCAGAGTGCATCGCAACCCCCCCCCCCCCCTTCCCCGCGCTCCTCCCCCCCCCCCCCCCACCGCGCTCCTCTCTCTCTCTCTCTCACGGCTGACTGCGCCAGCTTCAGCGCAATGCACGCGCCAATACACGCAGAGGCCCGTGGGCAGTTGTCACTGCTACACAAAAAAGAAGCCCGAAGGACCCGAATAAAGAACACACACACTCCACGAGGGGAGGAACCAAAGAGATAAAAACAATGACGAAATGAACGTCACAGCAGATGCGGCCAACGACACTTGAAAACAGTAAAGCAATGACGAAATAAGAGTCACCCCATAACCCCACAAACAAATGTGGACAAAGTAGAACTCACGCCACAGGTCATTAATAATTACCTAAATTAATGACGAAATGAATAACATTTCCATCAATGATACACGGGTTGGTACGCTGATGAGAGCAGTCCCGGCAATCTAATGCAAAACATGCTCCAAATACACTTGATCTGACAAAACATTGACCTGTGTCACTCATGTGTGTACGGCCGGCCAGCACCACAGGCCATCACATAATTATAGTGTGCGTAGTGAACACACTTTATCATCCCGCGGAAAAAAACCTAGACATTAGGTCGGGATGTACGTCTGATGGGTAGAGTAAAGGCGGGCGGATGTTGAGCGGGGAGAGAGAGAGAAAGAGAGTTTGTGTGTGCGCGCGCGCGGAAAAACCTAGACAGAACGTCGGGATGTACGTCTGATGGGTAGAGTGAAGGGAGACGGGTGTTGAGAGAGAGAGAGAGAGAGAGAGAGTGTGTGTGTGTGTGTGTGTGTATGGAGGGTGTGCCTCCTCAGCATTCTTTTCAACCGTTTCTACCCAACGCAGGAGGGTTTTCTTTATTCGTCTTCGGCTCAGTTGGTGGCTGGCGTTATTCAGCTCTATACACGGCCACCGTCAAATAGTGAAAGGGCCTGTAAGTGCTTATCAATGCCATGGCGCTTAGGCCTTTTCACCAGACGCGCGAAGAACCCAGCAGAGAACACAGAGTGTGCGGCTTGAAGCAGAGTATAGCTAGCTGTCCCGGATCCCGTTGATGGTAAAGGAGGAGGGTAGATGTTTAGAAGGTTGGCAAAATATTTGACTGTGCCTCTGCTGCGTTGAAACTACCAACCAATCAACCAACCAACCAACCAACCAGCCAACAAAACAAAGACACACCCACATACAAGCCCATCCTGAAACATTAACATTTATTTACATCAAGCACGCAGACTTAACGAAACTTATCTTTGCTCAAACAACTCAACTCGCACTCAAGTCAATCCTTCACATTAAGCCCCCCGGGGGCAACCACCTTCTCGTGGTGGGGGGCGTATGTGGCCCGTTGACCCTGTGGGCTATGCTGGATAGGGTTACCCATACCAGACAGGTCACAGGCGAGGGTCCAGCTAAGAGTTGCCATCTTGTCCGGAGAAGACTGGTGATATCAGATATGATGTACAGTCCTTCCTGGTTTAAGTCCTTGTCCAGTTCTGGCATCTTAAGTAGAAGATATTCTACAGTGTTAGACTGGTCCCTACACACTAACCTGCAGGGCCCATTTTAGTCCTGCAGGCCTACATAGTTTACAATAACCTTATCTGTTTACTACAAGGCCCATTTTAGTCTTGTAGCTCATGCTCCTTTTTCTTTACTGTGGTCTTTTAAGATCCGGAGTGTTTGCCGTGCTCCGCGACCTGTGTCGGAGGAGGAGAGGATCCTGGCAGCTGAGGCCTCCTACAGGTCGCGTCCTGTAGTGCCAACACGCTGCTTTGGCCTTGAATTCTCCTAGACAGGAGGCTAGGCGGCCCGGCCTAGTCAATCGGCTCTGGTCACGTCCTGCCCTGCTGCACTTCCTGGTAGTTAGTTCTGACCCTGGACACCACGCGATGGTCTTTGTTACCGGTTCTGGTGTCATACGACAGCGGTCCTCTCTCCCGGGTGGTGTAGAAGAAGGCGGTGGCTTAACGGGTCAATCGGGGGTTCTCCTCCGAGTATATCTTCTGGGCAGCCCTGGTGCGCGTCAGCTGGAGACCCGCTGACATTACGCGCATCCCCTTGTTGGAGTCGGTGGCGGCTGGGGACCCCGGAGGATGAAACACTATACAAATAACATGGCACACACATATTCACAAAGACGAAACAGAAAACGAGTCAAACATATCGACTTTGAAGTCGATAGCGACTCAGAGACAGAGGTTTCAGGTCCTGGACCCCAGTCCCAGTCTCAGCCCCAGTCCCAGTCCCATTCTATAGAAATCTGGCCACGCTTCCTGATAGTCCACTGCACAGCAGAGGGCAAGAAGGCAGCGCGTTTGCACCCCTTCCTCGTGGGAGAGACCCTGCGGAGCTGCACAGGGAGGCCTGATGCCTCGCGGCTTCGCTCAGGGGATCTTCTGGTGGAGTGCAAACGCAAAGCCCACTCCAATAGTCTGCTGCAGCTGCAGAAGATCGGGGACTATCCCGTTACTGTTTCCCCTCACAGATCCCTTAACTCCTCGCGAGGAGTGATCCGTGACGAGGCTCTGGCAGACTTGGGAGAGGCGGAGCTCATCCGCGCTCTCAAGTCTCAAGCGGTGACCCATGCAAAGGTCTTCAAAACAGGTACCATTATTCTGACTTTTGGCCAGCCAACGGCACCAGAGAAGCTGTGGGCAGGCTTCTACTGGGTGAAGGTTAAGGCCTTCATTCCGTTGCCTCTTCGCTGCTTCAAGTGTCAAAGGTTCGGGCACGGGCAGGCGTCCTGTCGAAATGATCCCACCTGCGCTAAGTGCGGAGGGAAGGATCACGACGACAAGGACTGCAGCTCGTCGCCCGCCTGCATCAATTGCAAAGGTTCTCACCCCTCTTCTTCCAAAGATTGTCCGAAGTGGAAGGAGGAATGCACTATCCAGCGCATCCGTGTCGAGCAGAAGGTCTCCTTCCCTGAAGCTCGCCGGATGGCGTCTGGTTCCTCGGCTGCCTCTTCCACTTCGAACACATCATCCACTTCCACATCCGTCTCTTACTCTGCTGCTCTCTCTTCTAAACCCAAGGGGAAGGAGGTGGCCTGTCAGACAGACACCCCTCCCCTGCCTTTCACTTTTCAGGCCAAGCCCCCTGCTGTTCAGTCAGCCAGTCAGTCCAAGTCAGCCAGTCAGTCCAAGTCAGCCAGTCAGTCCAAGTCAGCCAGTCCATCAAAGTCGTCATTGAACGTTGTGACCACATCCAAGGTGGTCATTGCCAGTCCCGCGGCCCAGGGTGCCAGGCCGCCGTCGGGGACCCCTGGCACCGCAAAGTCCTCGACCCAGGGCGCGGGGTCGGGACCTCAGTCCCAGCGCGCCTCCGCCCCCCGTCCCCCTGTTCCCCCCAAACCATCTGGAAAGAAAAGCAAATATAAAAAACCTTGGGGTCCGCTGTCAGCTAGGACCCAGAAGGGAGACAAGGGAGTCGAGGTGACCAACCCCTTTAATGTCCTTGAGGACATGGAGGTGGTCACAATTGAGGACCGCCCTCTGCCCCCATCGCCCCTTGTGTCCCCTTCAAAGACATCAGCCGTCACATAGCCGTCGTTGCTTTGTGCGGTTTTTAATCTTTCACATTTTAAATGGCTACTAATATAATAATACAATGGAATTGTCGAGGTTTTCGGGGTAATCTTGAAGAACTTAAAATCTTAGTAAATTCACTAAAGCCGGGTGTGGTGGCCCTTCAGGAGACCTTTCTCCAGGAGTCATCCCCCGCATCTTTCACTGGTTTTAATTTCGTCCACCAGGGGTCCTCTTCGGAGAGGCCTCATGGTGGCGTTGGTATTTTAATTCGAAAGGACATTTTGTACAGTCCAGTTCCCCTAAACACCCAGTTGCAAGCTATCGCCGTCCGTATTTCCCTACATAAATCTGTCACGGTGTGCAGCATTTACCTGCCGCCGTCCGAACGTGTCTCCTCGAGAGATCTTAACTCCCTTATAGAACAGCTCCCCCGCCCCTTTCTTCTGCTTGGGGATTTCAACGGTCATGCTCCACTCTGGGGCAGCGACCACTCAAACGACAGGGGTCAGGTTCTAGAGGATCTCTTTTCCTCGCTTGACCTCTGCGTCTTAAACGATGGCTCTCCAACTTACCTCCATCCAGCAACTGGTACTTCTTCAGTCCTCGATCTGTCTGTCTGTGATCCTTCCCTCGTCCTGGACTTTGAGTGGCGTGTCCACGATGACCTGTGTGGCAGTGACCACTTCCCGGTCGTCCTGTCGACCGCCAGCAGCGAGGAGGACGCAACAGTGGGTCGTTGGAACCTGAAGAAGGCTAACTGGGATTTGTTTAGTGCCTCTTGCCGGTCACGTCTGACCGAGGAGGCTGTGATGTCCTCGGAGGATCCTGCCTCCGCTTTTACCAATATCTTAATTGAAGTGGCCAACGATGCCATCCCGAAAACCTCGACAATTCACAAAGGTCCTAAAGTCCCTTGGTTTAACGAAATGTGCAAAAAGGCGCAGAAAGATCGCAAGCGTGCACAAAGACGAGCGTTCAGATGTCCCTCCCAGGCAAACATCCTATCTTTCAAACAGTCCCGAGCGAAAGCTCGCTACATTTATAAACAGCAGCGAAGGCTGTCCTGGAGACAGTTTATTTCCGACCTGTCCTCCAAGGCGCCTTCGCAGAAAATCTGGAAAGCTATCCGCAAAATTAAAGGCAAAGCCGATAGTTCCTCTATCCGCCATCTTAGAGTGGGTGACCGGCTTGTCACCGACAAGAAAGCTGTCGCTGACTTGTTGGCGTCAACCCTGTCGCACAACTCTTCTTCCAACCACTATTCTTCCTCTTTCCAGAAACTCAAACAAATAAAGGAATCTTCCCCTTGTAATTTTAACTCCACAAATTCTGAATCTTACAACTCTCTGTTTAGCTTAGCTGAGCTTCAGCAGGCTCTGCAGAAGAGTAATGACTCTGCTGCTGGTTTGGACACTGTCCATTATCAGCTTTTAACTCATCTTCCTGAGGATGCTCTCTCTGTCCTTCTTTCTGTCTTTAACCATATTTGGACCACTGGCGTCTTTCCGCCCTCATGGCGGGAGGCGGTAGTGGTTCCTATTCCTAAACCTGGGAGGGATCATTCTGATCCGGGCAATTATCGACCTATCGCCCTGACCAGCTGTCTTTGTAAGACCATGGAGCGGCTGGTCAATGCTCGTCTCGTTTGGGTTCTTGAATCGGAAGGACTCCTGTCTGACCTGCAGTGCGGGTTCAGGCACGGCCGAAGCACCGTTGACCATCTTGTGCGCTTCGAGTCCTTCATAAGGGACGGTTTCATCAACAAGCAGCATACTGTAGCCATTTTCTTCGACCTCGAGAAGGCCTATGACACTACATGGAGGTATGGCATATTGTCAGACTTACATGACATAGGCTTCCGGGGTCGGTTACCTAGTTTTATTGAACAGTTCTTAACTGGCCGGTCCTTTAGAGTCCGTGTTGGTTCTACTCTTTCAGATTGCCAGGAGCAGGAGATGGGTGTGCCCCAGGGCAGCATCCTCTCCCCTGTCCTTTTTAGCCTCAAAATAAATAACATAGTGAAATCAGTAACCAAAGGAACAGATGCGTCTCTATTCGTTGACGACTTCGCCCTTTGTGTCAAAGGCAAGTCGCTTCACCGGGTAGAGAGGCATCTGCAGCTTTGCATCAACAGCGTCCAGAAATGGGTCGCTGAGAATGGTTTTAAATTTTCACCGTCCAAAACAGTTTGCATGCACTTCACGAAACTTCATGGGGTCTTTCCCGAACCCGCTCTTAGTATTGATGGTTCCCCTGTTAAAGTCATCCAGGAGGCAAAGTTCCTTGGTCTTATTTTTGACCGCCGACTCACCTTTCTCAGCCATATTAAGTACCTTAGAGCTTCGTGTATGAAGGCACTGGACGTCCTTCGGGTCGTGGGTCACACCGACTGGGGTGGTGACCGTACCGTCCTGCTGCGTCTCTACCGAGCTCTTGTCCGTTCCAAGCTGGACTATGGGTGCATTGTTTATAGCTCTGCATCCAAGTCCACCCTCAAACTCCTCAATACTGTTCATCATGAAGGTCTTCGCATTTGTCTGGGCGCCTTCAGAACGTCCCCAGTTCATAGTCTGTACACTGAGGCGGGTGAACCCTCTCTGGCGCTCCGCCGCACTCGTCTCATGCTGAACTATGTCCTGAAGCTGAAGGCCAACCCGGACAACCCCGCCTATAGCTGTGTTTTCTGTCCAGCTTTTGAAGAACTTTATGATGTTCATAAAAACGAACCTAAGCCCCTGTCCCTCCGCGTCCGACCCCTTTTACAGGCGGCCGGAGTGGACATCAATTCTGTTGAGGAATCTCTTTTTCCCTCCACGCCTCCTTGGACCCTTCCCACACCTGAAGTCAGGCTGGACCTGACCATATATAAAAAGTCTGAAACCCCTGACCCTGTTTATTTTCAAGGTCTGCAGCAGATCCTGGCCGACTTCCCGGGCTTCCGCCGGATCTTCACTGACGGTTCCAAGTCCGAGGATGGTCGTGTCGGGGCTGCTGCAGTCATGGACGGCTCTTGTTTTACTCGTCGTCTGATGGACAATAGTTCGGTGTACAGTGCCGAGTTGCGAGCCATTTTACTCGCACTTCGGCACGTATACCAGTCCAAAGACCCGAACTTTTTAATCCTATCAGACTCCTTGTCGGCTCTCCAGGCTCTGCATGGCAGAAGATTGGATCACCCGCTTCTGGTGTTGATCCATGAACTGCATGCATCCTTGATTGCCGACAACAAGGACATTGTTTTTATTTGGATCCCAGGTCATGTGGGCATCCGAGGAAACAGGCGCGCTGACCGGGCTGCGAACGCTGCCCGCGATGGCCCTGTGGAGGATGAGCGCATGCCCTGGTCCGATTTTAAACCCGTAGTTTCCGAGTTTGTCCGAAGGGAGTGGCAGACCCAATGGGCTGCCCTTCCTGAGAACAAACTCTTCAAGATTTTACCAAGCATCTGTGATAGTCTCCCTCGCTGCCGACCTAGTCGACGCGAGGAGACCATTCTTAGTCGCCTTCACATCGGACACACTCACATCACGCATTCACATCTTTTGAAAGGGGAAGACCCCCCATGGTGTGTTCCTTGTCATGAATCTTTTTCTGTCCATCATTTCCTGATCTCCTGCGTGGACCTTGCCAAGATCAGGGAGAAACATTATTGTGCGGACTCGCTGAGGGTGCTGTTCAGGGATGTCCCCCCTGACAGCATCTTCAGTTTCTTAAAGGAGGCCAACCTGTTTTATAAAATTTAATTGTAAATTCATTGTCTTTCATTGACCTCCGTCCGTTCAATACTTTAAGTCTTGTAAGAACTTCTCGTTTAAACCCAGTAGATTTTTAGTATATATTTACATCCTGTTTTATTGTATGCCCTTTTATTTTTAATGACCTGGCTGGAAGGGACCGCTCTTTGCCGCGAATTAGCCTTTGTTGCTTGCGCGGCGTTAAGCCCTAAATAACTAACTAACCTTCACATTAATTTTTCAATGATGGACTTCTGGCTTCACACTCGCTTCCAAGACAAGGGAGATGACGGTCACTTCATATCAACAAATACATATAATTTCAACCATGATCCATTCGAAAGGACACAATATAACCCAAAGGTACAACAGCTCCCGCATTTACACGATAGTATGTATGATATGGTATGGTATGAAACGATATCCTATCGTATCGCATCGTATCCTGTCGAATTGTATCCTATCGTATCATATCGTATGGTATCCTATCGCATAGTTTGGTATTGTATCATGTTGTGTATCGCAACGCATATTGTATTGTATTGTATTGTATTGTATTGTATTGTATTGTATTGTATTGCAAACACCAAGATCAGTTGAAGACATCAAAATAACTAAAATTCGGGTCGCGCTTGTACGGCTCCTTGGGGAAAACAGTATCAGGTTCAGGGTCGAAGCCAAAAAACTCAAAATCCAAATGCAGGAGTTTCTTCACCTCCAGACGATCCTCCAGAGGCACGCTAGCGAATGCCTCCCGCATCGCCTCCTCTCGCTGTTTATCTCGCACGGTTTTAGGTTCCGATTTGGCGTAGGCATCCATGGCGGCAATCGTGAAGTCGAAGTGCATGAGGTCCTGCGTATGCTCCATCGTGAAAGGGAACGGCTGGTTCTTGCTGAGGATGCCCCATATCTTGAAGCTCTTCCACAGGCGCCTGGCTGCCTCGTCCAGGGTCATGCACTTCACCACTCTGGGCCGGAGTCGCTTGAGATGCAGGGTGCTGTACTCGTCGATATCCTCGGCATCGTAGTTCTTCTTGTACCGGAAAGTGGAGTTGATGACCTGCAGGATGTAGTTGGTGTCCTCCAGGAAAGTGCTCTGTGTTACAGATAGCAAGACTCAGTCACGGTCGGTGGCGCAATGTGTTTATTCGGGAGTTACGATTGGGATTAATACGAGTAATACAAGTAGGAAATACGTAGCACGTATTTAAAGGACTCCCTGGACCCAGGATCTCACAGAGCGCGTTACAATTCACACACACACACACACACACACACACACACACACACATTCTACACACACACAATAGACAGACGCACAACCTCCATAGCAGCATTAAACCATCACCCTAATCCTCATCATCATCCACAAGGAAAATTGCCCCGCCTTCCGACTCCATCGTGGATTCCACCCCTTACCCACCGAGGAACCTGGTGGAGCGTTAGGAAAACAACAACAACAACTGTGGAATACCTGGTGCCCGATGTATTTGTAAGGGACGTTGCAGAAGTCGCAGTGGTCGTGCGTGGGGATGAAGTGCCGGTAGCGATAACGCCTCATACGCCGTTCCTCCACGTGAATGAAGTACTTGACAAACTCCGGGAACGTGACGTCATTGCCGCAGACGATGCTGTTCTCAGTGGCGTTCTTGCGGAAACGGGTCACCATGAACTTCCCGTATGTCGAGCCGAAGTCCGTGTTGGGGTTGAAGAGCTTGTCCACGTAGCCGGAGAGAAGCCTGTATTAGAAAGTTACAGCAAATGTTATGTTACTCCAGTAATCTTTGGTTATACTGTGCGTTTGGGCTTGCAAAAATCGCCAAAGACATTTACTGATTTAGGTTTTTTTTTTCTCTCTCTCGAAGTTTCAATCACGCGGACGAAACCGAGGATTGGAAGCGGTAAGGGAGGAAACTGTGCATGTATGGCGATCACTGCTATAGATCTACAGATTCCGACCGACCGACCCACACACACACACACACACACACACACACGTGCAACTCCCTTGCAATGTCCAAGTACCGACTTCGTTCCCTTAAAGCCCTTAATTTGGACGGGCGGTTGGTCTCGGCATAATTTTTTTTTTTTTTTTTTTTAGTGAAAATGCAAGCTGAAAACATTATCAAAAATGAGCATAAAACACACCCACAAACATGTTTACCATGAAATGGTCTCAGTCTTTGTCTAGGCTCAACGAGCAAATCACGAATCATAAACCACTGAGCTGACTGGTGACGATGTGAAATACCTGGAGTACGGTTCGCGAGTGAAGGTGTACAGGAACTCCTTCGCCCCTTCCCCCATCAGATAGGGACGCCTCTTTCGGAGTTCTCCGTAGACGTTACCGAGGACGCGTTTCCACGTCCAAGATGACGCCTCCTCTATAGTGCAATACTTGGCGCTCACGTTATGGTACAGGGGAAGGTTCATGAAGATAGGCTCCAGCTTGTTGAACTCGCTTGAATTCTTGTGACGTTGGCAGGCAGATTCTAGAAGTCTTCTCCTCTTCTCGAATCTCTGACCGATTTCTTCGAAGCTCAGACGCTTTTTGGTCGATGACGAGGGTTTGGCGTCTGGTTCCGGCTTTAATTATCATAGTCATAATCCTGAACAATGGACTGACTTACTGACTGACTGATTTATTCTTGTGATATGTCATACCGCTTTTCTCACAATGCAGAGAAATCGCATCTAGTGAACCGACCCCACAGCGACAACTCCGGAACACATTTCGCGTACGCAGAAATGACTTACGTATGCGCAAAAAATGACTGTGCTCTTTGTCTGATCTGCCCTCGACCTGAAGGTTATTGGTCAAACAAAGGACACTTCACGCGTTATACAGGCTTCGTTACACAGCGATTGGCGGAATTCAAACGGAGTCGTCACTTTCCAGTGGGATTACCTGTGTTATTTTACTTTTGGCCAAGCTCATGAGCGCCGTGGAGGTCACGCATATATTAGTAAACTGAGGGAATGGGCTTTTTATATATATATATATATTTTTTTTTTTACAATTTTGCAATTTTGCTGGGGTGAGGTACGCCGGATAATCCGGAGAGAAACCCCCGATGAGCAGCCCGGCAGCCAGGAAAAATCGGTATGACATATCACAAGATCGCCTGGGCTCGATCCCACGCTTCATCGCCGTGACATTGGTGACGGCCGTTCAGTAGCGCAGCGGCTAAATCCGACGCGCTACCTATTAGACCACCGTTCACTCCCTTCTCAGTGGTAGGGACGCTACTGGTGCGGTGTGGTCTAGTGGTTAAGAGACTTCACCACCAGTGTTATAGGTCAGGTTCGAGTCCCACTCGGGGCGAAGAATTTTTCCTTCTCGTACTGACGTGGCACCGTTCATTCGGGCCGACCGTCGGAGGTTCTCTCCGGGTACTCCGGCTTCCTCCCCCTCTGCTTTTAGGAAATGTTCAGTCCACAAAATTAGAAAATAAGTGCAATTCTAACTTCCGAAACTTAAACAGCTGAGCTGATCCTTCGCACCACGTGATTGTAATGTGTTCGTGTCCAGTGTGTGACAGCATGCGTGCGATTCACGTGAGCGTGCGTGTTGGGTTCAGCTCGCGGCGCTTTGAGCTAATTCAAGAAATTGGTTAAAGCGCCAACTCAATACACGGTTATTATTATGGCTACTTTGTATTCATATCTCTCAGACAGAAATAGAGAGGAGCAAAAAGACGTCACCAGCTGCTTAACCCAGTCAACAGCAAAAAAACCCCAAAAAACCCAACATGCTACTAACCTTGATTTTAGCCCATTGTCTCTGCAGATAATCTGCGAAAGAACAACATTGCAGGAGAGGGAATTATTGATTGATTAATAACTGTTTTTCGTACTTGCGGTTCTAGTAATAATACATAAGTAATAATGATAAGTAATGATACTGGTATGACTACATCTGTAACGTTGTCTTTTGCCTCTTGAGTTCACTTTGTCCACTTTCACATAGGACTAGTGTAACCTTTGGGGTTGGCTGGTTGGTTGGTTAGTTGGAGTTTAAGTCCTCGCCACGAGCAGCAGGTTATGGGGGTGGGGATAGGAGGTTAGTGGTGGATGGGGGGGGGGGGGACAGCTACCCTGACTGAACAGACCAGCTGAACACTAATCACTCCAGCCAAGCTGCCCTGTGGGCTATATTTGGTGTATCTTTGACTGTGATGGACAACCTATGTGTGCTTAGTCCGGACACGTGTACAAAATGATGTTGAGAATGATGACGATGACGACGACGACGATGATTATGGGATATGGTGAGGGCGCTTATGATGATGGTGGATGATAATAATGATGATGATGATGATGATGACGACACCGACGATGACGATGATCGCGACGATGATTTACCTGAGAATGGCTCGGTGAGGACAAGAGACAGAATAACACAGACAGCAATAACAGTCAGAAAGCGTCTGGGTTTGTTCCTCAGCAGTCTGAAACATAAACAAGATGGCCACCAGCCCAATATGTTGTTTACATTCAGTGACCTGCTATAGTCACAGTCGTAGTCGTTGTGTCATGTATGCAGCACGCGCGCACACGAACGCAAGCTCTCTGACACCAAGCATGCTGACATAAAGAAAGTACTGGAAACCCTTTCCGTGCCTCTATGCGCTCGCAAAACCCCAAACACATGAGGTCGTGTGAGTTCGTCTAGCTGGTTGACATCACGAACTTTTTGGCGTATGCGAGGCTCTACATGGGTGAATGAATTCTTGTAATAAAGTCGTTCCCCTTTGACAGAGTTACTTCCCGCAGACCTGACTGACAGACGATTGCTTACTGGTATCGGAGAAGAGACCCACTGCTCTCTCTCTCTCTCTCTCGCCCTAGACGCGCGTTTGCGCGTGCGCGCGCGCACGCACGCACGCACCGCACGCACCGCACGCACACACACACACACACACACACATTATGCTTCTGTGTGTGCACGAAACCCACTACAGGCGTGTTGTAGAGATCGCGAAAAGATACTGCATTTCGATGCAAAATAATTTCTAGACCATCCCAGAACATGCTGGTGCAGTAACGTCACTAGATTACGTCACCTTGGAAAGATTTCGAACCTTCCAGTAAGTTGAGGAATGTTCTAGATCTGACTTGTCATATGTAAGCAGCCCTGCACAGCGTTCTGGGTTCTTCTTCTTTCATGAATTTGTTCTCCGCGCTTATTCTGTTCATAAAGTATTGGAGTTGTATTCTGTTGTATCCCGTATCTTCTCTGCGAGTGCACGAAGATGGCGACACAGCATAAGTAAAATACAACACCACGTCTCCAAACAGAGGAATTCGGAAATAAAGTGGCGAGACATCCCCAAGAAAAACCAGCATCACGTCAATCAAACATGACGCTCTTACTTTACGTCAGTGCGCGTGCGTCTCTTCTTCGATGTTTGTGAGGCGTGTGGCTTGTGGAGGAAATGTGCTTTGAGTACAAAGTTTCGAGTCAACTGACGATAACGGCTGCATGGAATTTTTTCTAATTTTTGGCTCACTTGCATCCTATAACGTGTGTGTGTGTGTGTGTGTGTGTGTGTGTGTGTGCGTTGCTTTTTTGGTTGTTGCTTTTCTGGTTGTTGGTTTTTCTGTGTGTTCTTCTGTGTTAAATCTCTGTTTGTGCTTTTCCCCCTTGATCCCCCACTTGTATTCTGGACAAAATACCCATTCTCCCTTTGTGTCAAACCCCTCTATGCCGAAACCAAAGGCTCAGCCAGACTTAGGAGGTCTTCAAATTGGCCATCTCAATGTCTTTCATTTATATAACAAATTACCAGACATAGATTTATACCTCAATAGCTCCACCCCTTTTCACGTCTTTGGGCTCAGTGAGACACGCCTCGATTCCAGAGTGAGTTATACAGATTTAAACATCCCCAACTTCACTATCCTCAGACGTGATGCAACGCTTCCAAAATACACAGGACTTGCTGTGTACATCCGCCAGTCAATAAAACACATAACCCGTAGACGTGCCGACCTCGAGTCCACAGACGTTGAAAGTATTTGGATCGAACTCAAACTGCCTAAGTCAAAACCTTTAAAAGTCGGCTTTGTTTATCGCAACCCCGCGGCTAGTCCCGAATGGTCCGATAACCGTCTTTGTCGATATGATGGACAGGGTGACAGATGCTGGGCAAGACGTTTTGCTGCTTGGGGACTTTAATATTGATCTTCTCAAAGTTAATCACACATGGTCATCTTTTGTCTCACTGTTCGGTCTTCATCAGTTAATTAACTCCCCCACGCGTGTAACCCCTACTTCTTCCACCCTACTTGACCATGTTTACACAAATAACCCCAAACATGTACTAAACACCAGTGTCCCTGTATATAGTGTCAGCGACCACTTCCCGGTTACATGTACCTGGTCAGCTGTCCTACCGCAAGATAAACGCCCCCAGCATCACGTCATCCTGTACAGATTGTACAAACATTTTAAAGAAGACGCTTTTCTGCGCGACTTGAGTATTATGCCCTTACACGATGTCCAAAATTACCAAGATCCCGAGAAAGCTATCACTGTCTGGTATGACCTCTTTAACACTGTTCTTAACAAACACGCCCCTCTAAAGAAAAGGCGCGCCCGCCGCTCCGAGCCCCCGTCATGGATGACTGAAGAGATCAGACAGGCTATGGTCCTACGGGAGGAATTACGACGAGAGAAAAATTACCCGGAATTCAAAAAGCAGCGTCAACGCGTGAAATACCTAATTAGAGAAGCAAGAAAAGCGGACTTCCAAAGAACAATTGATGGTGGTATGGTATGGTATGGTATGGTATGGTAGACTTCTCCTCGGCGCACATATCCATCTCTACTGAAATGCTCACGGCGCCGCAGGGCTGGAGGACGAAGCAGTGAAAGCCTGCTGCCGCTAAGCGCTACTTTATGTGCAAACCTCCACCCTGCTATTGACTCTGGTGCGTGCGACAGTATTTCTGTTTTACCACGCCACCGGCCACAGCCTACTCTTCTTCGAAAGATGAACGTGGGATTTTTAGCGTGCACACTTGATGTATGTGCGTGCGTGCGTGCACGAAGGCGAGACAGGCACCGTAAACGAGTCTGCACATGGATTTGACTCGATATGATGAGGAAAAATCCCACCATATTCCTGCCCACCGGGGACTCGAACCAGGCAGCTCAGGATCCGAAGTCGGATGCCTTAACCACTAGACCAAATCCCCTGTCTATTGAGAAGAATTGAGAAGGAAAACAATGTTTCTGCCATTTGGAAAGGTCTAAACTCCTTAATTAAAAGCTCTCGTCGTTCAAACAATATTCCAGATAATCTGTCAGCAGACCGACTAAACAATCACTTTCTTTCTGTCGCCGAGACTCTAATCCAAACTAGCAGCCATCTAGTTGTATCGGCTGTCTTACGCGACTATTGCAACAAAAAAATATCTCACGACGATCGCTTCACTATTCCCTTCATGGCAATCCACGAAGTTGGAAAATATTTATCTAGCGTTAGTAACAAAAAAAATCGTCTGGTTTAGATTGCATCAACGGATACATCATAAAACTCTCACTACCATGCATTGTAGAGTCGTTGACGTACATTTATAACCTCTGTATAGAAAAAAAAAAACATATTTCCCGAAGCCTTTAAAAAATCGAAAACCATAGCCCTCCCCAAAAACAATGACTTATCGGACCCCAACAACTATCGCCCCATATCTATTTTAAGCATACTATCAAAACCATCGGAAAGGCATATTCAACAAAAGCTTCAAGATTTTCTAAAGAAGCATTCTTTATTAAATCCGTTTCAATCAGGCTTCCGGCCCCAACACTCATGCCAAACAGCTCTAGCCAACCTAACAAACACTTGGCTAACAAATATTAATAATTCTAACATGACAGGTGCTATCTTTTTTGGACTTTAAAAAGGCCTTTGATCTTATCAACAATGAACTTCTATTGCGCAAACTATCACTATACCTGAAAAGCTGCGACTCTGTCGACTTTTTTAAGTCATATCTTGCGGACCGCCAACAGAGTGTATATCTCAACGGTACATACTCAAAACAAGGGTTACTGAAACATGGCGTACCCCAGGGCACTGTACTCGGGCCCCTCCTTTTTAATCTCTATATTAACGATCTACCGCTGCATATCAAAGAAGAAAATACTAAATGTGAAATGTTTGCGGACGATACGTCCCTACACTCGTCAGCGAAAGACGTCAAACAAATATCCACCAACTTCCAAAGTAGCTTAGATGACGTGGTTGAATGGTGCACCGCAAACAGTATGATACTTAACCCATCAAAAACAGAGTGCATGCTCATCACTACACGTCAAAAACAACAACTACACCCTCCCCCGCTTAACCTTTCCATCAATAATAGTTAAAAAAAAATTCTTCTCTCACGAATAAAGAACATAGTTGATATGCCCACAAGAAAATTATTCTTTAATGCACACATAAAGCCCCATTTTGACTACGCCTCGACCGTATGGGACGGCTGCAGCGAAAACCAACTTAAGCAACTCAATTCTCTCCACCGCCGTGCTGCACAACTTATCCTTCCATGTCAAAAACTCTCAACAGATGAAAAACTTAAACGCTTAGAACTGCTACCACACCACCAACAATTACGATTTAATAAAACTGTGCTCATGCACAAGGTCACCAATAAGAAAGTCCCTTAACTACCTGTCTGATTTCTTCGTTCAAGCCCAGACTCGTTATGTAAACGAGAGGAACCACCTGGTAGTAACGCGCCCCAGGATTGACTTATATAAAACTAGCCTCTCATACTCTGGCGCGTCCCTATGGAACTCTCTTCCGTCGAATATCAAGCTAATTTCATCGCTAGGTGCCTTTAAAAACCGACTTTTTTAATCTCTTCTCTGAAACATAGGAAGCCTTACCCAATGACCTTAGTATATTACGAATTATTACCTTTTTTTTCTTTATATATTAATGCCACAATTTCTAGTTCACACAAAACACTCGTTAACAAATTCCTATTTACCCCTTACCCCCGAACTCCACTCTGTATCAACGTGCACATACACGCGCGCGGCGCGTGTGTGTACTGATGTGTATGTGTGTGTATGTGTTGTTCCTGCATATACATGATGTCAGTTTTAATTAGCATCGCTTTTGTTTTGTTTTGCACTTGATGTTTGTTTTACTTAATTTTGTTTACGTACATGTTAGCAAGGACAGGTTTGCAATTTGGGCCTGCGCGCCTATTACCTCTTTCCTTGGAAAATAAAGTCAGTCAGTCAGCCTCTCTCTCTCTCTCTCTCACACACACACACACACACACACACACAGATGATGATGATGAAACCTTTATTTCAGGATAGAGTTGTTAGGCACTGGAAGGCCTCTCTTACACACTGTCCTGCTAACACTACAACAGAAAATTCAATTAAGTATTAGGACCACATTAAACCAGAATCTATGTGGCAAATCAAGGAGATTAGTACAAAACAAGCAAGTACAAGAAATCATTTAACAAAGGATGTATAGGAATCCAGCATCAGTAAGGCGTTACTAAACACGCTGCTCACGTAAAACAATGCATCAGTCATACATTTATTATTTACAGCCTGTCGTAAAGACGAAAGGGACTGAGGATTTCATTAGATAGGAATGCATTGCTCTGCAAAATTTCGAGCTACTTGAAATGGATTTAAGACAAGGTGGCAGGGAGATCCACAACTGTATCCCAGAGAATGACAGACTAGTCTTGTACAGGTCAATTCTGGGAAGAGGCAGACGGTACAAGCCATTCCTCGATGAGGACTTGTCGTGGGCTGACTGCGAACAGTCTTTGCAGATATTCTGGGGAATTACCATTGAGAATTTTATTAGACTTTTATTAGAGAGAGAGAAAGAGAGAGAGATGGGTGTTTGGGGGTTTGAAGGAAAAAGGCCTGCACACACACACACACACACACACACACACACACACACACATATATATATATATATATATACAAGAGAGCTTGACTGATCATCCAGCATGAAACAAACGAAACAGACGGTTAATTTTGTATGTAACAAAGACAGGCAAATAATCATAAAGTAGAGTAAAACTTTCTTTCACCTTCCTACTGTAGTATCCGCCATCTTGTCCAACACAGCAACCTTCACCATAGCATCCACAGCTCCAAAGCCTCCAACTAAGCTGTCTGTCAGATCTGGCCAAAATTCAATTAACCCATTAATGCCCATCGTCCCATTCTTGGGACGCAACACATTTCAGTCGCATCACATCACGCCAAAAACTGTTTTTAAATCCTTTCATTATAAAGTTTGCGAACTCCCCTCTGGATATGGGCAGACTTTGCATTTCTGGACACTGAAGAAAGAGCATTCTTCTCATAACTGAATCTTTAAGAAAAATTCTCTTTAGCCAGCTAATTTTCATAGACGCAACAAAGGAGTACACATCCATCATTCTCAGTCCACCTTCATCATAACGTGAACAAACAACAGTCTTTTTCACTTTTGCTCGTTTCTTGTCCCATAAAAAATCATAAAAACACTGGTTCAAGTCATGAAGAAAATATACAGGTGGATCTGGGATATTTGTGAATAGTGGGACTAGTTTTGATAATGCTGACGTTTTAATAACAGTAATTTTCACATAGGGGGTCAGTTGTCTCTTTGCCCACACTAGTAGTAGGCGCTTAATCTCCTCTAATTTACCTTGATAATTTAAATTAACACTGTCACTAGTGTTTGTGGAGAAAACAACGCCAAGGACTTTGAATTTAGCGGGGTTCCATACAAAATCTGTGCCAGGCATATATCTAATTCCACTACCTTTTCTTGAGCCTATCCAAACTACTTGTGTTTTTTCATTATTCATACACAAACCAGAGAAGGATGAAAAGTATTTCAGAGTATGTATACTTTGTTCAAATGACTTCTTACTTCAATCTAAATACAGGGTGGTGTCATCGGCAAACTGTGAAAGCAGTACTTTAATACATCACAAAAGTAAATAGGGAAAATGTTGGGGTTTTTTTTGTTGTTGTTGTTGTTTATTCTTGGGTTTTTTTGTGTGTTTTTTTTACATTTTACATGTAGATATACATCCAGAAGGAAGATGAATAAGAGAGGAAAAGAAAAAAAAAGAAAAGAAACAAACAAACAAAAGACCAAAAAAAAAAAAAGAGAAAAACAAACAAACAAACAAAGACAGACACAAAATTGACAGCTGGCTTAGTATACACACACATATAATATTTATGTATCTGTATCACACTCGTTCATACCCTTACACATACACCCAACTTTGCTAGCTTACCAAAAACAAACAAACAAACAAAAAAGTGCCTTAAAGTGTTATGCACTAGGCACTGACCGGATGAGGTTTCACTGGAGTAATGCCTCATATGGAAGCCAAATTCTGCAAAACTTTGTGTATTGCCCAGCAACACCATATCTGTATCTTTCTATTGTAAACCAGTGTCTAACTAACTTTGTAAAGGCTGTAAAATCCGACCGGGACTCTTTTAGTCTACACTTGTAGATAAAGAATTTTGCTACTAATATTAACAAATCAACAACTGAGTCAGTATTGAAATTTGTTTTTTCAATACCAAAAATAACTAGAGTCTTGGATAACGTCAATGTTGAACAGTTAGGACAGTTATTTTATAGCCACTTAGTAAACTTTGCCCAAAAGCTTTGTACATAATGACAATTCCAGAACAGGTGGGTAATGGTTTCCTCTTCATGCTGGCAAAAAGTACATTCTGCTAACTCCGTCAGCTTTCGCAAATTTAGAAATCTTTTGGTAGGCAGCAAGTCCACAAAGTGTTGATTCCATTTTGTAACACAAGCTGGTTGGGACCTTGATTGTACAAGTACCGTATACACCCTTTTTTTGTCCCCCACACAAAAAAAACTTCACATAGTTAAGAAACTGACCATCAGCACCTACCAGGTCACTAATGTACAAAATGCCATTATCCATCCATTAAGGTACATGTACAGTTTTTCTATCCCTCACTATATGCTTATTATAATGTATACATTCTGATAAAAAAAAATCACCATAGTGCTTGGGCACACAGCTGTTAGCTACATTTTTAAGGTGCTTGGCAACATCCGCCCAAAACTTATTTTTACACTGCTGCATTACAATATTTAAAAATTCCGAGCCATACTTCTGTATGTTTTCGTAAGCTGGATAAGAGGCCAGTAAAATATTTTTGACCACAGAGTCACACAGAAACACACGTTTGATCCAGCTGACCTTCATTGAGGTAAAAAAAAAAAAAAAAAAAAAAGAGTTCACATCAAGCATTCTAAGACCACCTAGCTCATAACCACAGCACACCGCTGCCTTATTTATTTTACTTCTTTTTCCTTCCCGCAAGAAGGAGAAAAACATCTTATTAAGCTTGTTAAGAAAATGCGCATTCGGGTCGGGAATATTAATGAACAGATGGGCAATCTTTGACATGGCAAGTGTTTTTATGACTGTGATTTTGCCCAGTGGTGTGAGACTTCGCTTTGACCATTTTGACAGAATGCAGTCAATATTTTTAATCTTGTGATCGTAATTCATATCAACAATAGTGTCAATATTGGTTGAAAATTTAATACCCAGCACTGTGAAGATTCCAGGGTCCCAAACAAAGTTGAATTCAGGCATATATCTAACATGACAAATTTTCCTTGATCCTAACCATACAACCTGGGTTTTATCCATGTTAATTTTGAGGCCAGAGATAGAGGAGAAGAACTGTAGGGTTTGAATACTTTCCTTAAACGATTTTTTTTGCTGCCACCTAAAAAAAGAGATGTGTCATCTGCAAATTGGAAGAGGAGAACATTTACATTTTGTATCTTGATGTCTTTTTTCTGGCGAATCATTGAAGAGAGCACTTCCGTGCAGATCAGGTATAAATAAGGCGAGCTGGGATCGCCCTGCCTGCAGCCCCTTCCTATATCGAACCAGCTAGAGTAAGAGCCATTTACTGCAACGCAAGATTTTATGTTATTATAGAAAGTATAGATCCATCGTTTCATATCTGGGCCAAAATTGAAGAAGTCGAGACATTTTTTAAGAAATGACCAGGCTACACTGTCGAAAGCTTTTTCGAAATCAATTAAGAGTAAAAGGCCAGGCATCTGATGCATTTCAGAAACCAGAACATCATATAAAAGTCTTACATTTTCACCTATATATCTACCTTTTAGGAAGCCTTTTTGGTCCTCATGGATTATGCTTGGGAGTACAGTCTTTAAGCGGTTGGAGATGAAGACAGAGGCGATCTTGTATGTTGTGTTTCAAAGAGTGATAGGACGCCAATTTTTCAGAAACTTCTTACTTTTCCCCTCCTTTGGGATGCACGTTATAACACCTTGACGTTTTGTAAATGACATTTGACCTTGAACAAAACCACAGTTGATTGATCTGACCAAGAAAAGACCAATGTCCATCCAAAAAAAATTGAAGAATTCGGTTGTAAAACCGTCTGAGCCTGGGCTCTTGTTATTGGTCATACGTTTCAGTGCACTAAGAGCTTCATGTACGGATATAGGGCCTTCTATGGAGGCACTTGATTCTTCAGATAATTTAGGAGCAACAACAGTGGCCGAAAGATCAACATCAACAATGTCTGCCTCTCTAGAGGCATACAGGTGCTGATAGAAGGACTGAGTCTCATTAACAATAGAGTTCTGATCATGGATCACCTCACCGTTTTCTTTTTCCAAACAGTTCATGGATTTCGGCATATAATTCCGAGTCTCCAGGCTGCAAAAATACCTGGTAGCTTTTTCACCGTCTTGGATCCATTTTGCACGGGATCGGATAATCATCCCCTCTGTTTTTTTCTTACGCAGCTCTATAAGTTCAGCTTTATTACTCTCAAGAACATTTACATTGTTTCATTTATATTTGATTCTAAGTCATTAATTATGTTCTGTAGTCTTTCCTCTTTGTTATGTTGTTTCCATAGTAATGGAAACAACATCATAGGACGGGCTAAATTTTTCACGTTCATAGGCAAGCATCTGTGGTACAAACGCACGTCACTGCCGATCTCCCGCAGAGACGATTTTGCAAGTGTAACTTTGACAATGACGTAAGAAAACGTGCGTCATCGATGCTGACATGTATGGCGCGCCGAACGCGCTTCTCCTCCTCAGTGAGTGCCGTGTGTGTGTGTGTGTGTGTGTGTGTGTGTGTGTGCGGCTGTGTGTCTGTGTATGTCTGTGTGTGAATTGTGTCCAGGCCCGTTTCTTCGAAAATACTCAACCGAATGGCTTCAAATTTGGGGTATCCGAATATATCGAGATGTTAGATTAGAGCAACCGAGCGTGTGATGATTGCTTAAGTGATTTGGGAGTTATCGCCCTTTTGAGACAAGTTGGTTGTCGTTTACAGGCGTAATATTATTTTATTTAAATCACTCAATATTTTGGCAGTAGATAGCATGAATACGGATTCTGAACAGGCTGACTAGTAGGAAATAGTCACTGTTATAGTTTTCACGTAAACCGTACCTCAGTTGACATTGCATGTGAACCCAGTTCAGATGCCTGTATCTCCGAAAATACTGAACCGATCAATTTCAAATTTGGGGTTCTTGATAAATCAAGATTTTTGAATAGATGGCCCGATCCAGATAGGATTGCACATATGATTTGCGAGTTATCCCCCTTTTTAGAAAAGTTGGCTTTCTGCCGTTTAAAGGCGTAATATTTATCTAAATCACTCCATTTTTTTGGAAGTAGATAGCATGAATACGGACTCTAAAGCGAGTGAATTTTGAAGGTAGTCGCTTTCATACTTTTGACGTAAACCGTACCTCATGAAAGTGCTGGACAACCCATTCAGATGCCTGTATCTCCGAAAATACTCAACCGATCCATTTCAAATTTGGGGTTTCTTAATGAATCAAGATGATTGAATAGAGGGTCCGATCCAGGTACGATTGCGCACATGATTTGCGAGTTATTTCCCTTTTCAGAAAAGTTGGCTTTCTGGCGTTTAAAGGCGTAATATTTATCTAAATCACTCCCTTTTTTTGGAAATAGATATTTTGGAGGTAGTCGCTATCATACTTTTGACGTAACCCATACCTCATGAAAGTGCTGGAGAACCCATTTTAGATCTCAAAATCGCTCCTACTATATATAGATAATGTGTCTGGGGTGCCATAAAAAATATATATATTTAAAAAATTAGAAAAATTCCCTGCAGCCCTTATCGTCAGTTGACTGGAAACTATGTACTCAAAGCACATTTCCTCCACAAGCCACACGCCTCACAAACATCGAAGAAGAGACGCACGCGCACTGACGTAAAGTAAGAGCGTCATGTCTGATTGACGTGATGCTGGTTTTGGGGATGTCTCGCCACTTTATTTCCGAATTCCTCTGTCTGGAGACGTGGTGTTGTATTTTACTTATGCTATGTCGCCATCTTCGTGCACTCGCAGAGAAGATACGGGATACAACAGAATACAACTCAAATTATGAACAGAATATGCGCGGAGAACAAATTCATGAAAGAAGAAGAACCCAGAACGCTGTGCAGGGCTGCTTACATACTGAACAGGTCAGATCTAGAACATTCCTCATCTTACTAAAAGGTTCGAAATCTTTCCAAGGTGACGTAATCTACTGACGTTACTGCACCAGCATGTTCTGGGATGGTCTAGAAATTATTTGCAGTATCTTAAATGCAGTATCTTTTCGCGATTTCTTGTGGAAAGCGGGAATTTCTGTAGTGGGTTTCGTTTTTGCCACTGATTCACACTCAGAAGCATAATGTGTGTGTGTGTGTGTGTGCGTGCGTGCGTGCGTGCGTGCGTGCGCGCGCAAGCGCACGTCTTAGGCGAGAGAGAGAGAGAGAGAGTGGGTCTCTTCTCCGATACCAGTAAGCAATCGTCAGTCAGGTCTGCGGGAAGTAACTCTGTCAAAGTAACTCTTTATTACAAGAATTCATTCACCCATGCAGAACCTCGCATACGCCAAAAAGTGTGACGTCAACCAGCTAGGCGAGCTCACACGACCTCGTGTGTTTGGGGTTTTGCGAGCGCATAGAGGCGCGAAAAGGGTTTCCAGTACTTTCTTTATGTCAGCATGCTTGATGTCAGAGAGCTTGCGTTCGTGTGCGCGCGGGCTGCATACATAAGGCTGTGGATCTCCAGATGGGGAGCAGAGTGCGAAAGGCATGTCTGGCTTTGTTGGTGCGGCTCTTGATGTCCTCGTCCGTTCCTCCATCCTTGCTGACAACGCTGCTGAGGTAGATGAACTTGTCCACCTCTTTGATGTCTTCCTGGTGCAGCTGGATGGGGTCGTGCTGTTTGTGGTTGACTCTCATGACTTCGGTCTTGCTGATGTTGATCTTGAGGCCGGTCTTCTCAGCTTCTTCGGCGACTCTGTTCAGCTTCTCCTGCGCATCTTGTTGTTTGTGGGAGAGGAGGGCGATATCGTCCGCGAAATCCAGGTCCTCGAGCTGTTTGCTGAAGGTCCACTGGATCCCTGTCCTCTTGCTGTCGGTGGCTTGCCTCATGACCCAGTCGACCACCATCAGGAAGATTGTGGGTGAGAGGATGCAGCCTTGACGAACGCCGGTCCGTACTGTGAATGGCTCTGTCAGTTTCCCGTTGTGGATTACCTGGCAGGTGGCATCTTCGTACAGCTGTCGGATGATGCTGACAAACTTTGGTGGAAAACCGTAGTGAGACATCAGCTTCCAGATGACCTCCCTGTCAACACTGTCGAACGCCTTCTGGAAGTCAACGAAGGTGCTGTACAGGGGGGTCTGCCACTCCAGGGACTGCTCGATGATGATCCTCATCGTGGCTATGTGATCAGTGCAGGATCGGTCGTTGCGGAATCCTGCCTGTTCCTCCCGGAGTGTCTTGTCCAGCGCGGTCTTCAGCCTCTCCAGGATGATCCTGGTGAGAACCTTCCCTGGTATGGACAGGAGCATGATGCCTCGCCAGTTGCTACAGGATGAGAGGTCCCCTTTCTTTGGCAGCTTTACCAGGTGTCCCTTCTTCCAGTCTTGTGGCACGCTCTCGCTCTCCCAGATCTTCCTCAGGAGCGGGTGCAGCATGTCGGTGGAGGTCTGGATGTCGGCCTTGAGGGCTTCTGGTGGTATGCAGTCGGGGCCTGCTGCTTTGCCAGACTTGAGGGACTTGATGGCTTTGATGATCTCTGTCTTGGTAGGGGGGTTGGTGCTGATGTCGAGTAGCTGGGCTGCCGGTGGTATGTCTGGTGGGACTGGTGGTGGAGGCCTGTTGAGCGTTTCCTTAAAGTGTTCAGCCCACCTTGTCCTTTGGTCTTTCTCTTTGGTGATGATTTGTCCGTTCTTGTCTTTGACTGGTCTGGTGGGGTTGTTATTTTTCCCAGAGAGTGTCCTTGTTATTTCGTAGAGCCGTTTCATGTTCCGTTGTCCTGCTGCTGTTTCTGCTTCTTCTGTGAGGTCGTTGATAAAGTTCCTCTTGTCGTTCCTTGCGCTCCTCTTGGCCTGCCGGTTGGCGTCCCAGTATTGAGCCTGCAGGTCGCGCTTGTGGTCTTGGTCGTCAGTGTGGTTGATCAGGTCTTTCAGGCGTTTCCTCTCTGTGATGAGGTCCCAGGTGTCAAATGTAAGCCACTCTTTGTGTTGTCTCGTCTTCTTTCCCAGCACTTCCCTGCATGTTGCTGTCCAGGTTTCTCGCAGGTCATGCCAGTGCTCCTCGATTGTCTCTTCAGGTAGTGTGTCGAGAGCGCTGAATCTGTTCCTCAGCTCACATCTGAAGGCGTTGGTCTTGACGCTCTCCTTCAGACTGTGCACGTTGTACTTGTGGGATGGTCTGTCCGCCTGGTCTCTGTAGGCCTTCAGCTTGATCTTGATCGCTGCAATGACGAGGTGATGGTCTGAGGCTGCATCAGCTCCCCGCTTTGCTCGGACGTCCAGCAAGCTTCTTCGCCACTTCCTGCCGATGGTGATGTGGTCGATCTGGTTTTCAGTTCTGGCGTTGAGGTCTCCCATGAGGATCTTCAGGTCTCTTCTCGGTGCTTTGTCGAGGACGGCTTGGAGCTGCTCGTAAAAGTTCTCCTTTTCTTCCTCGTCCGCCACGTTGGTGGGGGCGTAGCACTGGAGGATGGTGACTTTCCTGCCCTTAGAGTTGAATCTGGCGCTCAGGATCCTTGGTGACACTGGTTCCCAGGACAGTAGTGCTTGTGTTGCCTCAGGTGTCATCAGCAACGCTACTCCGTGCATGTGTGGCTGGCCGTCTTCGTGTCCAGAGTAGAGGATGGTGTCTCCGGAGGTGAGTCGTGTGCGTCCTGTTCCTGTCCATCTTGTCTCGCATAGGCCGAGCAGCTTCAGATTGTATCTATGCATTTCTTGACTCACTTGTGCTGTCTTTCCTGTTTCATATAGGGTTCGGATGTTCCAGGTCCCTATCCTGGCTTTGGTCTTGGCCGTCAGAAGAGTAGTCGGCGCACTGGCTTCCCGAGGGCTTTCACCAGCTCGCGTCATGCGCTCTACTGGAGAGGACTCTTCCTGGACCAAGTTGCGTTGTAGATCTGTGGTTGAAGTTTCTGTAACGTGTTCTTTTTTAAAGAGTTGGGCTGTTAGCCCTACTCAAACCCCCAACCTGGAGGACCAGTGAGTGCGCTTCGTCTGGCCTCTACCCTTCGACCTGTCCAGCATGGGTGGCCCTACCAGGAGACGAATCTCCCGCCGGCATAGCTCTCGGGGTCATGGAGACACGCAAGCCCCATCTCCAACGGCAAGGATGCACTCATCGATGGGGTCGATGCTGTCAGAGAGCTGTGTAATTCCAGCTTCACTGACGCTGTCATTCGTACTTTTGACACTTCGGGACAAGGGGTAATTGTCATCCACAGATGTACATCTGGCGTGCAAGAGCCCAAGGTAACAGATCTAGATAGCGCGGTCTCTACAGTCCACGAGACCGTGTGCTGGTTGCTGATTTGGTCACACGCGATGACGACACCTGATGACGTCACGTCCACTTGCAAAGTGCCCTTCGTTGTGCAGTCTGGGAACCGTGTCGCTGAAATGAGGCCAACTGTATTTAAAGTAGAAAGGATATGTTCTACAACGCAACAACAACGGCAGCGACAATGACAACAACGACGACGACGACAAGGACAACTACGACGACAACATTGGCGACAACGACGACAACAAAGACAGCGACGACACCACTACAACAACAACGACAGCAACGACAAAGACAATAACAACCACAACCACCACAACAACATTACAACAGTAACAACACCGACTTCATAACTCGTACGTGGTGGAAGAAAGGACGCCACCCCCCCCCCCCCCTTCCCCCCTCCCCAAACGATCATCTGACAGGCCAAAACTATGTATAGTGACGCCCTTTTCGTAATCAGAGATGGCCAAAACACCCACCCACCCATCAACATCATTATGATAGCCAAGACAGGGAAACTTTTGAGTTCTTGATTGTGTGGTAAACAACATTCCGTTGTGAATAGAATACATCTCTAACCTCAAACCAAATCTGTAATCCAAAAACGTGCGAAAACTCGATCGTTTCTGGTTGTGTGCCCTACATGAAGTCTGACGAACACAGGGTTTGTTGTTGTTGTTGTTGTTGGTGGTGGTGTTTGTGGTAAACAGCATATCATTTTAATATGGACAGAATATATCTCTAAACTGAAACCACATTTCCAATTTAAAAAACACCAACTATGAAACACACCTGGCTGTGTGCATTACGTAAATTCTACCGATATGTAAGTTTAATTTGAAGGAGACAGATTGAGTAAAAATTTCACAGAACTTTCTGCTCAACTTAGCATTCAGTTCTCGTGACACAAAGAAACAAATCACAAACATAACTTCCACAATGAGCTCCATCTTGTCGCACAGTTTGCACTTTCAGACACGGACATCTCAAAACCTATGCTACCCAGACGCTGTTACACAGCGGGCAAATGTGTCCCTTCGTTGTGGAAAAAAAACCCCTATACAGTCAGGTCGGGATGTGCGTCTGAATGGTTGGGGACGTGTGTTGAGCGGGGAGTGTGTGTGTGGCGCGCGGAAAAACCTAGACAGTAGGTCGGGATGTACGTCAGATGGGTAGAGTAAAGACGGGCGGGTGTTCAGCGGGGCGGGGGGGGGGGGGGGGGGGGGGGGGAAGAGACACAGAGAGAGAGTGCGCGCGCGCGGAAAAACCTACACAGAACGTCGGAATGTACGTAGAGTGAAGGGAGACGGGTGTTGAGAGAGAGAGAGAGAGAGAGAGAGAGTGTGTGTGTGTGTGTGTGTGTGTGTGTGTGTGTGTGTGTGTGTGTCCTCAGCATTCTTTTCAACCGTTTGTACCCAACGCAGGAGGGTTTTCTTTATTTGTGTTCGGCTGAGTTGGTAGCTGGCGTTATTCATCTCTATACACGGCCACCGTCAAATAGTGAAAGGGCCTGTTAACCCATTCGCCACCACGATCCCATATATGGGATCGTACATGTAAACATCAGCCGTATCCATCTTTGCCTTCCACGCTACTGCAAATCCTCATTATCAATGCTAGGGAGGCTACAGAAGATGCTGAAAGTCCTTTGAGACTTGTCTCTCTTGAAAGATTGTTTTAGGAGACAGCTATTTGCAATACTACGTGTTTTTGTTTTGTTTCAACCATGGAAACACCAAGAAGATAAGCAAACATTTTCCCTAATATTTCAGACATTTGTAACAGTGATATTCAGTTCACTATAAGTGATAAGTTGTTACTGCTGGAAGTACGGGGTCGGACAATCTCCTACTCAAGTTACAAAAAGAAAGAAGAAAAGACAAGATGGCCACCAGCCCAATATGTTGTTTCCATTCTATGACCTGCTGTAGTCACAGTCGTAGTCGTTGTGTCATGTATGCAGCCCGCGAGCACACGAACGCAAGCTCTCTGACATCAAGCATGCTGACATAAAGAAAGTACTGGAAACCCTTTCCGCGCCTCTATGCGCTCGCAAAACCCCAAACACATTAGGTCGTGTGAGCTCGCCTAGCTGGTTGACGTCACAAACTTTTTGGCGTATTCGATGTTCTGCATGGGTGAATGAATTCTTGTAATAAAGAGTTACTTTGACAGAGTTGCTTCCCGCAGACCTGACTGACAGACGATTGCTTACTGGTATCGGAGAAGAGACCCACTCTCTCTCTCTCTCTCTCGCCTAAGACGTGCGCTTGCGCGCGCACGCACGCACGCACGCACACGCACGCACGCACACACACACACACACACACTCACACACACACTCACACACACATTATGCTTCTGAGTGTGAATCAGTGGCAAAAACGAAACCCACTACAGAAATTCCCGCTTTCCACATGTTGTAGAACAGAGGAATTCGGAAATAACTTCAAAGAGCGCCGTGTGAAAGCGACAAAGAATTTCCAAAAACATGCAGTTTCGGCGTTATAGTAGGATCTGAAGCATAAGCAGGAGTGAGTGGCTTTGAATTAGTAATTGATGAACGGAAGCAGGTTCAGAAACAGATGGAGACGGCTGCAGATGTGTGTAAAACAAATGGAGGTGGGTGCAGATGTGGGGAAAAAAATCTAAAAGAACGTCGGGGAAAAAGTTTTATTTTTTCGCTCAAACATGTTTTATTCGTGCTCCGGAATGCATGAGGACACTTTTGGCATGAAAATTTTCAGTCCATTTGGCACTGGGAATTTGCGCCGCTGATCTAGGATTTAACCCAGTTTTGCAACTTGCCACAAGCAATATAGTTTTAGTTAAGTAGGTATTCGCATCCTCTGGAAAGCTAAGTGTTTCGCGTCATACAGGCAGTATGTCCGATATCCTTGCGAACCGAGATACATAAAATGTCGTCTGCTCACTGCCGGAAGTAGGACGTGAACGATTCAACCAATGAGGGCCCGGTATAGGGTGCTGCGGATAGCCGCATGTAGGACGAACCACAGCCATCAACTTCTACGGGCATACGGGGACGAAGCGTGGCACAAAAAAAGAAGTAGAGGCGGGCGTGGTCGGCGCGGAAGAAGCCAAGGCAGCTCCCACATAGCAGAATCACCAGAAAATAGATGGAAAAATGGCGCTTTTGCTCCCAGAACACATGCATTTACAGGTATGTCTTTCATTCATTATGTCGTGGTACACGTGTTCGTGTATGCCGGGGGAGCCGGGGTGGTCGAATGGCAGAGCGTTGGACTTCTAATGCTCGGGTCGTGAGTTCGATCCCGGCTGGGACCAAATATTTGTGCTGGCTTTTTCATCGTTGCCCCGTCTTTGATATCACCCTATGTGGTGGAAAAGGACGTTAAACCCCCAAACACCCACCCACCCTCGTGTATGCCGGTGTGGAGGAGGGGTGGGGTAGCAGTATGAGAGTAGTATACAGGCAGTGAAAATGTCAGTGAGCACGTTAGTTGTGTGTGTGTGTGTGTGTGTGTGTGTGTGTGTGTGTGTGTGTGTGTGTTATCAATGAGAAAGAATGCTCAATACTTACTGCAGATTTTTGTTTGTTTGTTTGTTTGCATAGGTACCCCTGGGACAAAAGTACAGGCTGATGGAATAACACCACTGGCCTACTTCAGACTCTTTCTCACCGATGAGGTGCTGCAGCTTCTAGTCGACGAGACAAACCGCTACGCGCAACAGTGTGCAGATGCTGCACCCCGACCCTTCACAAAGTATTCAGTATGTGTCACGTGGAGGCCTGTGACTGTTCAGGAGATGAGAGTCTTTATTGCACTGATGCTAAACATGGGTTTGGTAGTAAAGCCAGAAGTGAGGAGCTACTGGTCAACAGAGCCTGCAATTGCCACACCTTTCTTTAATAATAATAATAATATTTGGGATAAAGCGCCTGTATTAATGCGATTATTATTATTATTATTATTATTACATACACACAGCTCTGATATATCTTGACACGACAACCTAAAATGACAATGATGATAGCAGTGATGATAGAGATGTTAGTCTGTATAATATTGCCGGAAGAAATAAGACTTTAAAGCGACTTTAAAAGAGTCCGTTGACTCTGCATGGCGAACATGGGCAGGCAGGCTGTTCCAAATGACTGGACCGTGGTAGAGCAATGCTTGCTGACCTAGTGTTTTCGATTTAACCTGTGGAATGCGTAGGATGCGGGTGTCAGCAGAGGATCGGAGTTGTCTGGAGGGTGTGTACAGCTGCAGCAGAGAGGAAAGATATGAGGGACAGGAGGCAGTGATGCAGTTATAGCATATAGTGGCCACTTTATACTGAATTCTTGCTCTGACAGGAAGCCAGTGCAGTTCTCTGAGGAGGGGTGTGACATGCTCGGATCTCCTCACTCTAAACACAAGCCTTGCCGCAGAGTTTTGGACTTTTTGTAGCTTGTCTAGCAGATATTTTGGACATCCAGCGTACAAAGAGTTGCAGTAGTCTAATCTTGACAGAACAAAAGCACAGACAAGAGTGACAGTTGCATCAGTGGTAAGGTAATGGCGTACTGAGGCAATGCGCCGCAGTTCTAGGTAGGCAACACGACAAGAGTTTACAACCTGCTGGTTCATGGACAGAGTGTCATCAAAAATCACTCCAAGATTTTTAGCAGAGGATGAAAATTCAACATTGGTGTTGTCGATGGTAAGTATTTTGGGGACTGGCCCATGACTGGACGTTCGAGCAGACTTTATGATCAAAGCTTCCGTCTTGTCATCGTTTAGCTGTAACTTGTTTGCAGACATCCAACTCTTAGCATCTGAAATGCACCTCTGAAGGCACTGGATGGCATCCGGAAGAAGTTCAAAAGTAGTGTGTTTATACAACTGAGAATCGTCAGCAAAAGCATGGTGAGATACAGAATGTTTATCTTTGGCCAGTGCATGAGCCGAAGTAGGTTTGAGGACATTCTCCAGTTTCTTCATGTTGTTGACAACACATTCCAACCTGCAGCAGATCAGCCTGGGAGAGACAAACTTTTCAAGATTCGGCCGTTCCTCGATGCATTCACAAAGGCATGCAAGGAGTGTTATGACCCCAAGGAAAAGATTGCTGTTGACGAATCCATCATGCCCTGGAAGGGACGCCTTGGATTCAAACAATACATTCCCTCCAAGCCAGTGAAGTATGGCATCAAAATGTACTTTGCTTGTGAGTCAGGTTCAGGGTACATCAGTCGCCTGAAAATCTACTCAGGAAAGCAGGGAGACCACGTGGAGAAAGACCACGGAGGCAACGTTGTGAGAGAGTTGCTGACTGATTTTCAAGGTCTTGGGCACACGGTGTACATGGACAGTTTTTTTTTCAAGTGTGGATTTGTGTGAGGAGCTCCAGAGCAAGGGGATAGATGCTGTTGGTACTCTCAGGTCGAACAGGCGTCATATTCCTGATGATCTGAAGGGGACATCTTTGAAGAAAGGTGAAATGGCCAGCCGACATGAACAGCTGGATTCAGGCGGCACTGTCCTCTGTGTAAAGTACAAGGACAAGAAGGATTTGTACTTGCTGAGCACCGTTCATGAGGGCAAAGTGGTGGAAACAGGGAAAACCGACAGAAGAACAAACCAGCCAGTCCGAAAACCTGATGTAGTCCAACACTACAATTCAAACATGAATGCTGTTGACCAATTTGATCAGCATCTTTCATAATTACGCTTTCAACAGAAAAAAAAACTTTGAAATGGTGGAAGCGAGCCCTCACCCACCTCATCCATGTTTCTAAAGTACAATATTGCCCACAACAAGGAAAAGACGCAGTTTGAATTTACACTCGACGTGGTGAAGGAGCTGACTGCAGACATCCCTACCAGCGCCTTGTTTAATAGATCATTAGAAGAGGGCAAATTTCCTTCCTCGTGGAAGATCGCACATGTGACACCTGTCTACAAAAAGGGCGGTAAGGAAAAGTGTGTAAACTATCGTCCCATCTCCTTGTTAAGCTGCATCGGTAAAGTTTTGGAAAAATGTGTACAGATCCATTTACTGCGCTACCTGAATTACAACCACTTGATAACTTCGAACCAGTCTGGCTTTATTCCCGGTGACTCAACCGTCTTCCAGCTTTTAAGTCTATACAACGATCTTTGTAAGTCTCTTGACCAGAATATAAGTACACAAGCCATCTTTTTTTGACAT
>JACVVK020000455.1:560000-570111 GCA_018292915.2 Batillaria attramentaria | reverse complement strand
CGCGGGGATCTGGGAGGGGATCAGGGAGGCCTTGTCCTCAGGTGCTCGGAGCTGTTCCTGTAGATCTCTAGACGTGCCGCCGAAATCCGCTATAGTTTGTGTTTCTTTGCCTGCACGGCCTTGGGAGTATGCGTTGTGAAGTTAGTGACACCAGGAAGGTTGTGTGGGGATGGAGGAAAAGGGGAGGGAAGGGGAGTGTGTGTGTGTGTGTGTGTGTGTGTGTGTGTGTGTGTGTGTGTGTTCAGACTTCGACGAGATGGCTTTCAGAGCAGCCACAGCAGGACCGTCAGTGGAGAGCCGGGAGCATAGACCGTCATACATCGCCTTTCCGGTAGCCTGGGCAGGCAGCAGACGGCGTGCACTGATGTGTGTGTGTGTGTGTGTGTGTGTGTGTGTTTGTGGAGGCGGGTGCAGAGAGAGAGAGAGAGAGAGAGAGAGAGAGTAGCAGCAGCAGCAGTAGCAGTCAATAGTAATCCATTTCACAACGGGTGAAGTTTTTGTACTGACACTGTAACCCTGTTTCGCAACTTGTCGTTCCTGAAGTAAGTATATAAACCTACTAAGAACTAAACTACTTAGCTAAGCTCGGAACTACTCAACAAAATGTAGTAATAAAACAACGAGGAGAGAGAGAGAGAGAGAGAGAGAGAGAGAGAGAGAGAGAGGAAACACGTGAGCTACCGACGTGTCACTGGCTTTAGATCCACTTCGGAATGTCTCGATAATCGGTTTTTGAGTACTGAAGTCCTCTGAGATTTCCTGTCTTGCTTGTTGTGGAATGCTAGGCATGTGTTCTTGTGTTAAATATTCAAGTATACTCCGGTACACCAAGTCGCCATAAGCTGACAAGAACAAGTAAAAAAACCCACAAAAAAAACCCAAAACAAAAAACAAATTAAATCCTAGCGGATCTTTTCGTTCGCGCTGACGCTAGACTGTTGTGTCAAATCTGTCAAAAAGAAAATAAAAAGCCACCAGCAGCGGCACCACCACCACCACCAACAACAACAACAACAGAACCCTGACACACCGTCAGCTCGCTACCAAAGAAGGGAGTAGGTGGGTGGGTGTTTTCGAGGTTTAACGTCCTTTTTCACCAAATACAGGACATACCAAAGAAGGGGCAGGAGGAAAAATCCAGCACAAATATTTGACTCCCAGTCGGGATTTGAACTCACGACCGAAGCATTGCAAGTCCAACGCTCTACCGTTCGGCTATCTCGGTTCCCTACCAAGTTGGAGCAATGGACAAAAACAATCAGCCACTCTTAATCCGACCAGATAATTTGCTGATCCTGAGGAGGTATTCTTCAGGAAAAGGGTTAACACCGTGTAGACGCGTCACATCCTCCCACAACACCCTCATCACCAACAATCGCCAACACGCTGTCAGCGGCGGGGCAGCTCTCTGAAGAACAACTGGAAGACGTCGCCGCGCCTTGCAAAGGACGTGCCCTTCCAGCGCGGGAAGGTGTGAAGTCTAAAGCCTCAGTGATTACTTCCTGGCCTTCTGTCTGTTTTCTTTGGCGAGTTCCCTGTCCCCCTCCGTGTGTGTCGTGGTCAGTGTCTGGATGAGAGGTGTGGGCCGTCATTTTGTCCTCTGACTTTGTACACCGACTCTGGTTGCTGAGGTCCTTCGGTGCTGTGTGTGGCCAACCCCCCCCCCCTCCCCCCCTCCTCCACCCCCCTTCCCCAGTGCTGCAAAGGATGGGCAGGGAATTCTGCTGTGGTTTGGTATGTTCTTGTGTGAGGGGATGAGTGATTTGTGGTGGTTTACATAGAGATATAATTATATTCAGCAGCAACAACAACAGCATAAAGGGCTGTGTCTTGGCGTAGTAGTGGATGAATGAAAATGACCAATTATCTGTTGTGTGGTTAAACCCTTCCCTTTGCTTAATGAAGATCTTTCGATCCTCTCTCTCTCTCTCTCTCTCTCTCTCTCTCTCTCTCTCTTTGTGTGTAGGGGTTGTCTACCCGGTATTCTGTGACACAAACACTACACAAAGCCTGGACAGCTTGGCCATCTGATAATGGATTGGGAGTGTATTGTATATCACTTTGTATTCACCGGGCTTGACAATAGATCTTAATCACATGCTGTGTGCGTCGTACGTGCGTGCGTGCGTGCGTGCGTGTGTGTGTGTGTGTGTGTGTGTGTGTGTGTGTGTGTGTGTGTGTGTGAGAGAGAGAGAGAGAGAGAGAGAGAGAGAGAGAGATGAAACCGATCACAGCGTGCCTGTGACAAGCAAGCAACAGAGCGACGAGTTGCAATCCTCACCGTCTGTAAAATGTTTTCTTTAAAATGCCCTTCCTAGCGTAACCAGATTTAATTTGAAATACTCTCATCTTACCAGCAGCATCGAGAGATCTTGGTTACTCAGGAACCTTTTTGACACTGAAGCGATACCAGGTAGCGGTATAATTAAATTGCATCAAATTACGCGCAGTCATATTCACAGCAACCCAAATAGTTGAGAGGTGAAGCTTTTAGTCGACCTCTGCCGGACAAAGTTTCCTTAGAGTCAAATCGACATACAATCTTTGTAAACTGTTGGGATGAAAATCCAAAAAAGTTGCCCTTGCTCTCGCAAAATTTTTGAAAGCGAGTAGGGCGGTATAGTGTGTAGTGGTGTGTGTGTGTGTGTGTGTGTGTGTGTGTGTGTGTGTGTGTGTGTGTGTGTGTGTGAGAGAGAGAGAGAGAGAGAGAGCTGTTTCAGAGGTTTCATCAGTAGATGGTTGCGCTTTCCTGTGTATAGATTATGTGTATGTTGTACATATATCTTCTGTCGTATCGTTCTGTGTATAATTATGTGGTCTTCGTTTGTTTGAATTTGTTTTTGTATCCTCCATACCCCAAAAGGGGAAAAAGGAAATAAAATCTTGAATCTTGAATCAAACGGCGGTTTGCAGTCTGCGGTGAATTCGGGAAACGGGGTGGCCGAACGGTAGAGCGCTGGACTTTCAATGCTCGGGTCGTGAGTTCGAATCATGCCTGGGGACCAAATATTTGTGCTGGCCTTTTTCTCGTTGCCCCGTCTTTGATATCACCCTTATTTGGTGGGAAAGGACGTTAAACCCCCAAACACCCACCCACCCACCCCTGCGGTGAATTCAAATTTCAAGCAGGCCGTCAGGCAAGTCATACGGGGGTCAAATGCAGATTCTTCACCGGGGATTTAGCGTGTTTTTGCACCTAATCCACATTTGTCCAGCGTCTACAACCCAAAAAGAAAAAAAAAAATCTGACCTGTCCACTTGAGGTGTTGTCGTTGCATTAGCATATTAACGATACCCCCAAAATTCCCGGCACGACAGGCAGTAAGAAATCCCCTAACCTCACGCCGTGTGTCTTTGTGGGCTGTGGGATTAAATGTCCCGCTCTCCTACTTGTTCTGACGGGATAATAAGGGACCGGACAGTCTCGCACCCCCGGCCCTGTCATGTCTCTGAGGGTCACGTGTGTCAAGATGGCGGTATGCAATTTCAGACCGCCCCTCGTTGGCACCACAAGACTGACAGGGAAGCTGGCATCATGTGGTGACGGAACGTATTCTTTGTCAAGGATGTTTGTGTGGAGTTCACGACCTAGTAATGTGGTACTAATTCTCCGCCATTCCTCAACCCTGCCAGATTTCAAGGTCTCTTTCCTTCTCACCTTGCTAGCGACTGATCGACCGACTGTCCTTGCTGCTTGTGTTGTACTGTGTAGCTGCTGTTTTTGTTGTTTCAGTAATCTATGTTGTTCTCTTGTGTTTCTCCCTTTAGTTGCAGATTATATATATATGTGCATGCATTGCCTTGACGTCAATACCTTGACGTCATTTATGTTGTATTTTGTATCTTGTATTCCCCTGATGAAGGGCCCGCTGAGGGCCCGAAAATTTGGGTAACATACTTTGTTTCGCTTTCCAAGAATAACAGTTGGTCACCGGTTCTAATGAGTTTCTTTTTTAATCATTCTCTCTCTCTCTCTCTCTCTCTCTCTCTGTGTGTGTGTGTGTGTGTGTGTGTGTGTGTGTGTGTGTGTGTGTGTGTGTTGTGTTAAAATCTTCATTTTTGTGTTTTAATACCGTGTCAAATTTGTCTAGTTTTTATCTGCTGTTGTAGTGTCGCCTGGAGCTTCTACTAAGGGAAAGGCGTCACTTTCAAATGAATGTTATTACTAGCATTGTTACTTTTTCTGTTTTGTTTCGGATAAATCATTTGAGGACTGAGTAATTTCCTGGCTGATAATGTGTATTGTTACAGGTACTAAGCAGTAACACAAGGCCGACACAATATTGTAAATACTTTATTGCAAGAAGCTGGTAGTGAGAGTTGTGTAGGCTTTTCCGTCGTTGCCCCCGTCTTGATATCGACCTTTGGAAAAGGACCCGGGTCAATTCAGCTTAAGCTGGAAATGCCCTGAAGTGAGCCATTATGCTGGGGACCTCACATGGCGTATTACACCGGCTGTACAGTCAAAGGAGGCGTCTGTGAATTCACCGTTGTATCCAAACCTCCACTGAGGAGGTTTAGCAGTGGATAGAAACATTTGCCCAAATTTGCAACACAGAGCAAGAGCTGCGTCGCCACAACGCAGCAGGGGGAATGGCCGTGCAATGTCCAGCCAGCGGTCACTCCATGGTGTCAGGTGTGTCCGCGTCTCCGTCGCGCAAAGGTCAGGCGAGGGTCAGCGCTGCTCTGGGTGGACGCAAATTGCACTTGTGTCCAGAGGTCTGTTGTTCGTCAGCAGGAACATAATAATGTCGTTCTGCGTGCGTCTGGAGGGAATTCCTGGTGAAGAGGTGCAGAACTGGCGGTCTTTTGTGTAGGACTGATTACTGTAAAAGACACAGGTGGTCATCTCACGTGTTCTAGTGTCATTTTTTAATGTGACCTACTGTCATTAAGATCTGTATGTTTGTGTCCTACTGTCAGTTTCACGTGTCCTGCTGTCAGTTTCACGTGTCCTGCTGTCAGTTTCGTGCGTCCTACTGTTAGTTCTACAAAACCATGTCCTATTGTCATTTGTATGTGTCCTACTGTCAGTTTCATGTGCCCTGCTGTTAGTTCTACAAAATCATGTCCTATTCTCATTTGTATGTGCCCTGTTGTCAGTTGCATGCGTCCTATTGCCAGTTGTATCCCATTGTCAGTTGTATGTATCCTTGGCAGCTGTCATTTGTGTGTGTGTGTGTGTGTGTGTGTGTGTGTGTGTGTGTGTGTGTGTGTGTGTGTGTGTGTGTGTGTGTGTGCTACTGTCAGTTTCTTGCGTTCTATTGTCAGATATATGCGTCCTATAGCCGGCATCCTATTGTCAGTCGTACGTGTCATATTTTTCTATGAGCAGCATTACTTCAATCCCGTCACAGTGCATACCTATATATACCGACCGCCACGGAGCCGCTACCACTGGTTCATGCAGTTTCGACGTATAACTAAAAGCCTAATAAATCCACAATATATGCGACAAATATTAATGTCGCAATCGTATCCAAGTCACACGGTCAGTTTATAAATCAAAGAGTCATTTACGAGGGTTGGTCGATGCATCTCAGTCTGTACACGTCATCCAGTGCTGACGTGAGCATAACTTTCACTTAGAGAGCAGCGTCACTCCTGTTCTGACGTTAGCGTAACTTCCACTTAGAGAGCAGCGTCACTCCTGTTCTGACGTAAGCGTAACTTCCACTTAACGGGACACGTGTCTAACGCCGCTGTTACGTCACGGGGAGGGAGACCTGATTGTCATACACAGGTGCAGAGGGCGAGCGATTCAATGTGGCAGCAACAAGAGAGGAAAAAGAAGAACCACTTAAGGCTTATTTTACAAAATACATTTCACAGTTAACACGTCGGCTTTGCGGCATTGTGCCTTCATCAGGACTGGGGGTGGGGTGGGGGTTTGGGGTTTAACGTCCTTTTTCAACACGCAAGGGTGATATCAAAGATGGGGCAACGATGAAAAAGCCAGCACAAATATTTGGCCCCAGCCGGGATACGAACTCACTACCCGAGCATTAGAAGTCCAATGCTCTACCACTCGGCCACCCCGGCCGACTCCCCTCATCAGGACTGACAAACAAACTTTCAAAACAAGTCCTGACTGAAACGTCCACGTGTTAACTGTGAAATGTATTTTGTAAGATAGGTGGTTCTTATTTTTCCTTTCTTGCTGTTTCTACTTGTTTCTTTCCACTTGCAGTCACTGTTGCTTACTTTTCGTTTCCATTCAAAGTTAGCCACGTAGACATTGCAGGTAATACTCGAAGTTCCATTAGGTAAACTGAACGGTTGACGTGTATGAAGAGTGCACGAAGAGTAGTAAACATAGTTTTGTTTCACACAGCAGTGAAAATCGTTTGCTACGGCATTGAATCAACTCGTGTTTTTCCTTCCGGAGCTGATAATGGCTGAGCTCTTGACTTAGTATTTGCTTGAGTGACCGATTCAATAACCGAGCAATCGACTTAATGTTGAATTTCCCCTAAAAGAAAGTTAAATAGCTACTTAGTTTACCATGACACTAACTCCTCTTCTTTCATTTCGACGTTTTTTTGTATACTATTTTCATGGGAGACCACTAAAACTCTACGCAGACGATGACCTCAAGACAGATGTATTAATCTGTCGTACATCCAGCTCTCGAAGAAGATAGATGCCGTGTTTACGAGACTAGTCCAGCCGGCATATTTCATTCCGATATACAGCCCAGACCTAATGGGCGTCTAGACGGAATACTTAAAGGCATCCATGTAAAAGAACGATTCTCAGGAACTTGTCTGACGCCATAGTGATTGCTTTTTGAGTGCAGGCAGTGAGAACCTGAAGAGCCACTTCGTACTTGGCAATTCTCGAGTATCAGGCCAAGCTTGAGAGCTAGACTGGCACGGTCACAGCCACACAGCTCGCTTCGACTGTGACGTCACCAACATCTAGTGTCAGCCACAGTTTGTAAAATTGACAGAAAAGCGTTATTAATCTCCCGGTGTCCTTTTTCCATGTTTTTGGCATTACAGGTATCTCAGCAGCCATGAAATTTGTTCACAACGCGCCAAAGATGTACAACTAAACCGATGATAATTAAACCAAGCTCACGTTTCCCGGGAACTACTTTGCGGATATGATCAATTGTTGACGCCGTGCTTCGGTTCCGGTTCGGTTGCTTCGTGTCTTTCGCGAGGCGGAGAGGTTTTGGCTGCTTACGAGTCACGCTCGCAGTGCACTGATGGGAGACGGATCGACCTACTTGCACGTAGTGGCAGAGATTAGATGAGAGGTGAAGTCAGCGCGTGCAGTTTGGGTCAAAGTTCAAAATGGTAATACAACTTTTATCTCCTTAAGTTTGTTTGTGAAAAGAAGCCACGACGGTAAAACATGTTAACATTTTTGTGGTTCAGTGACTGGCTTTTTCTGAAGGCGTTGGGGAGATCTTTACGGATTCTGTTAAAAATAATTTTCTGGAACAAACAGGAATTGTGGCAGCAAGTTCATGAAAAAAACAAAAAACAAACGGTCTACATTTTAGCACATTTGTATAAAACAGTGAACAATGTAATGACCAGATCAGTAGCATCAACAACGAAATAATCATTCCAGATTTACCAATGAAAATATTCCAAAGCAAGCCAGCTCGCAAAAAAAAAAAAAAAAAAAATGAAATAAATAAATAAATAAAAAATCAACCAAATACGCCACCATGGGTTTTGAGACAATTTTTTTTTTGCCCCCTCGCGGCTCCTCCAACACCAGGTCCGATTTGGAACACGAGGCGATTTCCAAAAAACAAAACAAAAACCCTACCAGCTGTACCAGGAAGGGGGAAAAAAGTGGGGTGGGTGCCGGGGGAGAGAAAGGGGTAGAGTGCAACAGAAAGACCAGCCGAGTATTCCTTGAGGGTGACGGCTCGGCACTTAGCGGAATTTCAAGGAACCTTTCTTCCCTTGACACATGTCAGCCTCTGTGTGACAATTGGCTGTGAAACGGCCCTGGTGGGGTCCCAAGGAGAGCGGGACGGAGGGGGTGTTTTTGCACCCCAGCGCCGGCTAATCCAATCAGAGAGTAGCTATTACGCCATTGACTGCTGCGGCTAATGCGGTATGGGAGGACAGAGATGGATTGTTAGCCGCGACGCGCAGCAGAACTGGTGTGTTGAGAATCTGAGATTTTACGGCTAGGGCCACGGTACTTCCCCCCCCCCCCCACGTTGGCTGCGTACCAGAGATGCAAATTTGGAGGAAAACGCTATATATTCCCCTTACACATAACGTTGCTGGTGACACCCTAGAAATGCTTTAAAATTCACCCAAAAATCATAAAAATCAGGCAGCCATAGACTCATGTGTAGAGTAAATTTAAACAAATTCCAACGTTCCGTTTTTTGGCAATGTTGGCAGCGACCACATACCCCCTCATTCCACGGTCGTCTGCTGGCTCCTGTGCCAGCCGCGCATGAATACAAATAGTCCACAAGCCAGGCTCATTTTCCCCTAATTTTACTATTACCTGGCATGAAACTGGTTTACAAAGCCAACAGAAAGCACCAGATTGCCATTTTTTTTACTCTGCACACAAATTTTAAAAGGGGCAAAGATTTTCTACTATATTTAGCCGAGTTGACCCGGAAGCTAATACCGCTCTGTAACCTTTCTTCACTGAAGACGACTTTTGTGCTTGTAGTACTAATGTTTGTCGGGCTCTACATACAGTGCACTGGCGTTTGCGAACCTGAAGCGGTGAAAATTGCTATGTTCGTAATGGATTCTGAGGGAAAAATCTGCCGCTTTTCTAAGCTCCAAAACTATTTGCCAAATGAATATTATGTTCCTTTTATCCACTGCGGACAGTGACTTTCGTGACTTTGCGGTTTCTGAGAGCAGAGAAATAATTATGATTTTCTTTGGCCTGACGCTTCCATACCTGTACTGCTACAGGCCGATCGAAAAAGTCGCAAAGGCTTTCCATCTGCTGTCCACACGTACACATTGCCAAACCCCGCGTGTGCGGCTGTACGCATACATAAATGTAGGGTGTCATTGCACTCATAAGGTTTGGCAGGACATCGATACGTTCGCTCAAACTCGTTGAACTTATACATACATTTTTTTTTTACGCTCAAATGTATAAGTATTACCATGATCGCTGAGTGCGTGCGAGCAGTTGTATGTATATATACGTACACCCCATTGAGTGAGCATGTGATTGTTGTTTTTATGTGTGGTGTGTGTGTGTGTGTGTGTGTGTGTGTGTGTGTGTGTGTGTGTGTGTGTGTGTGTGTGTGTGGGAGAGAGAAAGAGTGAGCGGGAGGGGGAGGGAGGGAGGGGGGGGGAGAGAGAGAGAGAGGGGGGGGGATTTTTCATGTATGTGTACTTTTTAATTCATTTTACGTATTATCATTTGTTAATATGCACATGTCCTTTTTAAAAAAAAGTGTCTCTATAAAGATTCTTTGATCTTTTTTGAGACGGAAATAAACATGAAGCAAGCGATACGTTTCTGGCAGACGAACGAACGTGTGTACGTGACGGCCCAGTTGCAGTGAAAGGCCCCAACTGGACACAGCAGCTCTTTGCAGTTTGCACCCAGCAGCCATCCATCCGTTCACCTGCCCCTCTGAAAGTGGGGGTGGGAGACAGAGAACGGGGATGGGGGGTACCGGAGTGCAACACAGGTGGCGCCACAATAGGCAGCAGCTCGCTCTGTCACCTTCACACACAAGCCTCGGGGTCGTTAGGCGCAATAACTCTCACCTGCCCGAGTGATTTCCCCCTGGTCGCCCATGGCCCTCCATTGTAAAAGCAGCGTTGATTGAGCGTTCGGGGGAGTTTGGCCCGAGGGGCAGCGCTAACTGTCCCTTTTTTTTGCCTTTCTGATTTTTCTGCTTCATTTCTTCGATTGTACATCAGTCCACGTCGGTAAAGGTAGAAATTTCCACACGAAGGCTCGGAATGCTGGCACGTAGAAACTGACAGTCACTGAGTTACTATGGCCGTAGCCATGCAGGTTGGCTGGTTGGTTTGGTGGGGCTTAACGTCCCCGTTGCACAAGTAAGTTGAGTCGGAGGGCGGGGGGGGGGGGGATCTATGGGATTGGTCCCCGCGCTTTCATGCGACGGTGTGTGGGATCG
>JACVVK020000455.1:525000-555000 GCA_018292915.2 Batillaria attramentaria | reverse complement strand
AAACTCAGTAGGAAAAGTATTAGTTCGGATACACAGATTGAAAATGTATGTAAGGGAGTCCACTATATAGGGGAGGGACAACTTTAGTATTTTTGGACTTATTTCATCCGGACCAGATGACTTTTTGTTTTCCAATGTACTGATGAGTTTGCCTACCTCATGGATTGCAATTGGGGGAATCACAAAAGGTGCCGTACCAGCTGTCCTCCGTTTGCAGAAGCTTAGTAGGGCATCGGGGCAGGTGTAGGAGTTGGGACTATCACTTGAGGGTGCTAAGGACTCAGCGACTGACAAGAAGTGTTTGTTAAAGGTATCAGCAGTGAGTGTAGATGGGACAGCAGAAGACTGGTTACTATGTCCCCTGGTCACAAGGTTAACAGCACGCCAAAGTAATGACGTGTCTTTTTTGTCTTTTATCAATTGATCACAAAGAGATTTCTTAGCTTTCAACACTAGTGACTTGACCCGATTTCGCTGTTTCTTATATTCTGTAAAACGTTTTTGTGCCCTTAGCTCATCGCGTAATGACATTGCCTGAGTAATATCTCGGGTCAACCATGGGGGTATTGTATTGTTTTTCACTCGTTTCTTCCTAAGTGGGGCATGTTTGTTCAGGACACCGACAAAGAGTGTATACCAAAGTTCTAACGCATCATCGGGACTAGATTCGTTGAAGACTAAGTGGAAAGGCGTTTGATGGAGGTCTGCGAGAAAAGCGGTTTTATTAAAATGTTTGAATGATCTGTATATGATTGTTGTATGCCCATGTTTAGTTTTGACAGGACTTATTGATGTCCATGTACAGATAACAGGATAGTGATCACTTATGCTAAGATCAGCAACACATGCATTAGATACGACTTTCGGACGGTTGGTGTATATATGGTCTATGAGCGTGGCTGTTGAGTGGGTAATTCTGGTAGGGGATGAGATCAGTTGTGTCAGACCTACTTGGGAAGTTGTACAGTCCCAGGCTGAGTGTTGCTTTAACATGTCAATGTTGAAATCTCCTAGCAACAATATATCATTACAATGTAATTTCCTGTTTTCCATTGTCTGCAAAAAATCATCGTACCATTCAAACGGGGCAGATGGATTGCGGTAAAAAATGCCCACAAACAAAGGTTTAACCTTGGGGTTTCTTATTTCAACCCAGAGACATTCAACATTTGGATGTTCTAAGTCTGTACGTCTAGTAGCCAGATGCTGGATTGTGTTATGTATGTAGACAGCAATGCCCGTCTGACCAGGCAGACATGGGTCTCGTCGGAAGATAGAGAAGTTTGGTATTGCTATTGCGTCATCACTGATGCATGAATTTAACCGGGTTTCGGTGATGCCAAACAGGTGGAATGGTTCTGGTTTGTTCAAGAATACACAAAGATCAGAAACCTTATTGAAGAGATGATATATATTGAGATGACCAAAATGTAACTTATGGCGTTTATCTACAGAGTGAGTCATTTTCAGACAATACTAGCAAGACCTTAGGAACAGAGGTCATGTAAGTGGAAAACGAGTTGAAGAAAATGTTAGACTGGAGGAAAAACTACTAATCCACAGTAAGCCTTGTTAGGCTGTTGTGTGAAGGCCAGTAACACAGTGAGTGTACACACCAAACTTAGTTGTCTAAAGATAACGTTAACGATCAAAAGTCACCGATGTAGTTCTAAAGACACTACTCAGCTTCAATTCAAGACTTTAAACTTTGAAATAACAAATCAATGAAACTGTTGAACGAACAAGTAGAAGTAAAACTGAATGTCAAGAAGATCAAGTGACGATGAATGCACCACAGGTATCGGCGTATATTGTGATATACGTTTATAATCATGCACTTGTAAGCACACTTGTTATCGAGACAGAAGAATTCCTCTTCCTCAGGTACAAAGTAGTTCAATTATCAAGAGCAGATCACTGTCATCAGAGCAGAGTGTACATGTAGAATCATACACAATTAAGTTCACTTGTAATTGAGACAAAAGTATTTCACTACTTCAGGAACAGAAATAGTTCAAGTTTCAAAAGCAGTACACTCAACACAGCAGTCAACTTTGCAAGCCGAGAGGGTAGACACATGCTAGCACATAATGCTAACTGGATACGCTTGGTAGGGCGGTGGAGCCACACTGGAATTGAAGTATGGATGCAACAGGGGCCGGTAGTCCAGGCACCTGAAGTTTTCAGGAGGGAGCTGTTGCCATGGTGATGGAGACGCTGAAGCAAGAAACTGCTGGTGGTGTTGATGATGATGTAGTTGCTGGTGATACGGCTGCCACTCAGGCGCAAAGGTAGGAACTGGTCCTGGTTGGGGATGTTGCTGATGACCTTGAAGTGGTGGCTGTTGTCTGTAGTCAACGTGTTGCTGCTCTGCCAGTGACAAGACAGGGTTGAGCATGCTGGGCTGTGGGGGACCAGAAGATGATGCAGTTGATCCCGTTACAACAGGGTTGAGCCTGCTGGGCTGTGGGGGGCCAACAGGTGTTGCAGTTACAACATCCGAGTATGTTGATTTCAGAGTCGTTTCATCACTGGAGCGATCACTGGTCACAGGTGACTGGAGGTTAAGCTCACCCCCATGTTTAATGTGGCACGCCAGTCTGCGGGTCCCCTCGTTGGATGGATGAATTGGGTCTGTTTTGTCCCTGTATAGAGCTTTCCGGGGCGCCCCACTCTTAGCTATGAAGACCAAGGAATTGTCAACAAACGTGACTCCACGCTTGCTCGCCACACGGCGCAAGTTGGTGTTGGAAGGGGAAATGTTCTGATTCAGAGGATGTTTCCCCATGGCTGGTATGATGGAAGATGCCTGAAGGCGTGCATTAGGAAAGGTCTCCCGACAACAATGAATCAGGTGTTGCCAGGCTGGACTGGACACAACCTTCTCCTTACAGTCATTCACCCCCACATGAAAGGTTACGAGTCTCACATTGGGTGAAGGGGACTGCTGCTGCAGCCAGCTGACCAGGTCAGAACATCTCAGGCCTGAGACGGAAATGACCTGAACACTCTCGCCATCATACATAGTCATTCTGTCACCACGCATGTTCTGAAGGACAGAGTCACCAATCACAAGAGTGGTGGTGTTGCTGTGGACACTGCACTCTAGCACTCGTTCCTCGGGACAAGGGGTTTTGTTATGACTCTGTTTGACTGGCTTATTATTGTTCTGGGTGTAGCGCCGATCAGACTGTGCTACTTCATGTAGGCTGGTGTCGTCAGGGGCAGTAATCCTCACCTGGATCATCTCACCACAGGCAGTGCCCTGTCCTACTGAGAGGGACGGGCTAGTTTCCCCAATGTCGTGGTCGTGCTGCGCAGCTGGGCTTGGAGGGGTGGATGCTGTGGGCAGGTGTGAGGCTGGGTGAAGGGTTTTCTCAATTTTGTCTACTCTTTTGATGACGTCACGCAGAAGGCTACCATGACTGTCTTTGGCAGAAGACAATCGGATCACACTGTCTTGAGACTGTTTGTGTGCAGCGGATAGACTGACCAACTGTTCCTCCAAGTCACCCAGCTGGTCATTTAGACAGGCCTGGGCGAGTTTTAGTCCGTTGGCTGTTTTCACGGCATTGTCTCTGACATCACTGTCTACGTTGTCAACACGATGAATGATGCTGGTCACATCATTCTGTAGCTTATGCATTTCCAGCCGCAGTGACCTGATGACAGCATGCGTTGTGTCGAGTTGCGACTGAAGTTGCATGACGAGGGTTGGCTTGGCTGCACACACACCAGAGATAACAAGTTCACTGTCGGTGTTGACCGTATCGGTGCAGGTAACTGGTGACCGTGCAGGAGCGATGGGTGACGGTGTAGCATTTTGTGCAGAGACACAAGGAGTGGTGGATGGTAGGATCAACTTGGGGTATTGGTCCCCACACTTAGCAGTCTCTGTGACAGGACCTGTAGAGGGGGATGATGGGCAGACGGATGCTGCCAAGTCGTCACGTTCCGAGGCAAGTGGACTAACGAGTTCTGTTGGGGTGACGCTGTCACTGTCCAGTAAGTGAATGGGTGTGACTGGGGTGTCCACTATAGAAGGTGACAGCAGGATGTTCTGTGGTGGATTTGCGCTTGGAAGAGTAGAGGTATGTGAGGCGGATGCCGTGAGGGTTGGGTTTTCGTCATACTGGTGCGAGGAAAAGTCAACAGGGTGATTGTCGTTTGGATCCGCACAGTTATCCTGGAGTTGTTGCACGTAGGCGCAGAGAGATCTAAACTCATCAAGCACCCATTGATCCACCTCATGCCCCTGAATATGACATGTCCCGCCTGATATTCTCCTCTTACGGAAGATCACAGTAATGGTGATTTTCTTGGTCTTCCCACCAAATACCTGGACGAAAGTGCGCCCCAGATCAGTAGGAACATCTGGGGTAGAACAATCCAGGTAACGGTCACTACACTCAATGTCTTGATTAAAGTGATCAACGTCTCTCCATATGACTGTACGAGTCTCAGAGTTTCTGTAGCGTGCATGCAAGGCAGCACGCCAACGTTTCAGGGTAAACAATGCAGTTGGGCCAGTAACGTGGAAACGGGTTTGTATGCGATCAGCTGTTTCTTTCAATTGAGGCATGGTGGGCGTGACAAGTAGGTCGGGCGTAGACTGCTGCGTAGTATTGTTTGGTGACGCCATCACTTGGGAGGTCACTCCAGCAAAGGGAGATAATCTGTCTGTCTGCGGAGTGGATGGATCTACTAGAGAGAGAGAGAGAGAGAGAGAGAGAGAGAGACTATGATTGTTTAGACATTTGCCCATAACACTGGAGTGGGTTTTTGTTGTTGTTGCTGTTTTTTGGTTTTCGAATCAAGACTGGGTGTCCACACACTCTGCTGTTAGTTTTCTCCCTTGTTGCCTCGCCCGTGATTCCGCAGCGTCAAACCAATCTACCAACCAACGAACCATTCAGCCAATCAAACAACAGACCGACCAGCCAGTTAACCAACCAAACAACCCACTAATCATACAGTCAGCCAACCTACCAGCCAACTAGCCAGCCAACCAACCAACTAAGCAATCGGGCTGTCTGTCAACTTACCAACTTACCGACGAGACGACCAATCAACCAAGCAACCATCCAATCGACCAAACAACCAGTCAGCCTGCCAACTAACCCGGCAACCAACCAACCAGCCAAGCAAGTAACCAAGCAAGCAAGGAAGCAACCAATTCTTTGTACCCCGTCTTAAATAACTATTTTGCATTGTGGGAGGGGAAAATGCCTCTTACGAGCCTCTGAGGCTGTTCGCCAAAGTCAACAGTTAATAGTGAAACAAGTTTGATCTCTGGTTGCGCATTTCTATAAATAGACCAGGCCAGTCAGTATCAGTACTAGCCTTGGGGCAATGTTACCGCGAAGCGAGGCTTCATGTCAGTCAGTTGTGTTATATCTTGATATAAACGACTGTTTTAAAGCAAGAAGTTAAACGCTTTGGAAGAAAAGTTCTGCACAAAGTTGTTGCATGTCAGACAAATTCATAGAGGCTATCAGGGAAGGGCAGCGCGCGCGCGCGCACACACACACACACACACACACACACACACACACACACACACACACACACACACACACACTGCTCTACTCTTACTACGTCGATCAGACCCTCACCTGTACCAACAAACCGACCACAGGTTCTCTTACACCTTACACTTCATTACATCACTCCGTGTTTGTCGTTCCCCATTTCACCTGTCTCATATTCCCCTCACACTCGGCGCCAGAAAGACCTCTCTTAGTCACACACGCACACACGCTTTCAACGGTCGCGAGCAAACTTCTCCCAACTGTCAAATTTCAAATTACGTCACTTCCTGTTTGCAGATATTTAACGCGGGACGGGCTGTTTGGCTGTTTTGGTCGAGCTAATCAGTGCTGGAATGTGCAAGAAGCTGAAAGTTAGGGTGTTGGTTCAGTGTAATAGTGTGTTGACTGTTGTTGGTATACCGTGGCACGTACAATTATTTATTAGATCGTGTATTGGGCAAACGTCAGTTCTGAAAATCTGTGCCGCTGCGCCGGCTGTTCATGCAAACCAGTTTTCGGTTTGGCTGATAAAGGATTTATTCTGAAGTATGTTGTGTTAGTTAAATTCACGATTCAGTATAACAGTCTAGTGAGGAATATACTTTTGACAAATGGGTTGGGATTATGTTTACAAAACTTGGCTCACTGCCACGCACACACGTACACACGCACACAGTCTCACACACACACACACACACACACACACACACACACACACACACACACACACACACACACACACGGAAATCACTGATTGGAAATCAATCAATCAATCAATCAATCAATCAAGAAAACGACTGACACAAACACAAAGAAAGAACCATACACACACACACAGGCGCGCGCGAGTCCTGGCAACCAGTTTCAGTCGTAATCAACTCTAATGAACTTTCGCAATAATATATATACATCTACCTTGGTAACTGAAACAGACACATTCCCACGCTCGCGTCAGTTGATAGTAGCAGACGATTTCCTCTACCCCCCCCCCCCCCCCTGTCCTTCAGACCAGACGTAAATTACCTTCGTTCAGCCATGTTTGCCCTTAATTAGCGGGGCAAGGTTGAAATTAGACCAAGATACCTTGAGAGGGCGCCTCGCTGTTTGACCGTTGACTCACGCCAGATTCCGCGTTGCTTACAAACTTCGCTACGCTAACAGCCAGATCTGAATGAAGACGGTATGCTATGCACACGGGGTGTAGTCAATATGGCCCCCAGTGTTTTTTTGGTGTTACCCCGCTTCAGAAGTGTCGACGATGAATGTTTTCACTTAAAGCCATAACATTATGTTTGAAATATGACCATATGAATAATTATGTAGAGGCTGTTTGCACTACAACCCGGGTCAACAGCGTTTTCAAAACATTCTCTGCAAGTCTAACTCTGACGTCTTTGCATTGTTGTAACACGTTAGACAAAGTCTTCAGGTTGTCGGCAATCATTTGGTTGTACGCGTTAGACAAAAGTCCTCTGGTTGTCGTCAATCATTTAGTTGTACGCGTTAGACAAAGTCGTCAGGTTGTCGTCAATCATTTGCTTGTACGCGTTAGACAAAGTCATCTGGTTGTCGTCAATCATTTGGTTGTACGCGTTAGACAAAGTCGTCAGGGTGTCGTCAATCATTTGGTTGTACGAAGTCATCTGATTGTCGTCAATCATTTGGTTGTACACGTTACACAAAGTCGTCAGGTTGTCGTCAATCATTTGGTTGTACGCGTTAGACAAAGTCGTCTGGTTGTCGTCAAGCATTTGGTTGTACGCGTTAGACAAAAGTCCTCTGGTTGTCGTCAATCATTTGGTTGTACGCGTTAGACAAAGTCGTCTGGTTGTCGTCAAGCACTTGGTTGTACGCGTTAGACAAAGTCGTCAGAGTGTCGTCAATCATTTGGTTGTACGCGTTAGACAAAGTCGTCAGGTTGTCGTCAATCATTTAGTTGTAAGCGTTAGACAAAGTCATCTGGTTGTCGTCAATCATTTGGTTGTACACGTTACACAAAGTCGTCAGGTTGTCGTCAATCATATGGTTGATAAACGTCGCCTTCCTCAGTTCCAAGCCGATACACAGAAGTCCGTTGGAAACACTCGCTGCTACTCAAATTTGAAAATGGAAACACCCGGTGACACTGTTTGGAAACACTCTTTTTAGGAGTTGCTACTGTTTGAAGCGGAGTAGCATCTAGAACACTCGCTTTGGACTACACCCCGTGTGACAACCCCCATCTGAATGAAGAAGGTATGCTGGACGCTTTGGTTTCAAAGCCATGCTTACCTGAGACGCGTCTCTGTTTGACCGGTGTGTTTAGGATCCTCTGAGACAAATGACGTCCAGCGGTCCGAGTGGTTTGTCAACTTGCGAATTAAGCTGTCTCTCCGTTGAAGAAGCTGTGAAATCGCGCTGTTCTTGCTGGGGGGAAAAGTTGAGGAGAAGTGTGTTTGCGGAGGTACTAACTGGGAACCCTCTTATCTGGCTGTTCATCATCGTTTCTGTGATGAAATAGTGGGTTGTCTTGACGCGAGGAATTTGTCGGACACCGTACACGGTATCAGTTGGAATTCATTTAAAATAACGCTGTTTGAGGCGAGAGGTGGTAACGCGACTAACAGCAGTTCGTCAGTGCTGTTCTGGGCGTGGGTTCCACTGATGATAGTGATCCTGCATGTGATTTTATAAATCTTGTTTTTTAGAAGCTGTCTATATAAAAGGTCTTTCAAAGAAAGCAACTAAGTTTTGTTGGGGGTTTTGTTTATAACTCAGTGTGGCTTTGAGAATGTGGCTGGTCAGAGAGCTGAACGACTTCGCTTCATTCAGATTTAGTATGCTTGATCCCTACCCTGCGTGCAACATAACATAACATAACATAACATAACATAACATAACATAACATAACATAACGGCTATCCTGCATGCAACATAACATAACATAACATGGGGGTGGGGTGGGTGTTTGGGGGTTTAACGTCCTTTTCCACCACATAGGGTGATATCAAAGACGGGGCAACGATGAAAAAGCCAGCACAAATAATTATTTGGCCCCAGCCGGGATCGAACTCACGACCCGAGCATTAGAAGTCCAACGCTCTACCATTCGACCACCCCGGCTCCCCCAACATAACATAACATAACATAACATAACATAACATAACATAACATAACATAACATAACATGATGCAAGCGTGCGTGCGTGCGTGTGTGCGTGTGTGTGTGTGTGTGTGTGTGTGTGTGAGAGAGAGAGAGAGAGAGAGAGAGAGAGAGAGTACAGTGGAAACAGTACTTTAGCAAGGACAACATCGAACAAAAAGCTCTGTGCCGCCTAAGCTTTCACTCTTGGAAACTGAAGTGTCATTGTCATTATCCCTTTCTCTTTATACAGTCAGCTTACAAGCAAACCCAGACAGACAGAGTGCGAAACCGTAATTAATGTACTTGTGGTCAGCTCCATTTCCGGAATGAGACATGAGACTTTTAGTGCAGTCACGCGTGCCAACGTTACACCGCCACGCGTCCAATCACCCATGACAACGCTTGTAAGTTCTCATTCTTTCCACTCATCAGACGTGCAAAGAAACTGACAGCCCTAATTTCCTCCGGTCATTGGCCTGCGGCCACGAAGCTTTCCTAGTCAATATAGTGTCAACGACAGCTTAAGGGTGGGGATTACTCCTTGAAAATAATGAGGACCTCTTGAAATTAGGTTGAGCATGGTTCGTCGCCCTGGTATCGAAAGCGTTGAAGAATGGACGACGTGTTAAGGTTGGGGACTACTCTTGAATGTAAGTAATGATGGACTTTTGAAATTAGGTTTAAACAAACGTGTATACCATGCACAAAATCAAAACAAATAATGTGGAAGTTTCCTTTTTTTTTTTTAAAGTTTTGGTCACATTGTCCAGACTTCTAGGTCAGTAAAATAGCATTTTTAGCTTGCAGCATGGTTGCAAATGCACGTAAAGTAATGTATACATTAAAAAAAAATGAACGGGGACATTAACATGTTTTGCTGTTGTGAGCATACACATGGTATACGAGTCCTCTGAAACATAATTCCAAGAGGTCCCCATCACTTTCATTTTAAGAGTAGTCCCCAACCTTAACCGAACACCGCGTCACTTCTTTAACACTTTAGATACCATGGCGACGAATGAGACCACTTATACATTCTTTACCCCTCATTTGTCCCTTTTTTGTTTGTTTGTCCATAAGCTGTTCTGCACACTGGCTGAGCCGGGGGGAAAGTGGCAAGATGTCCGTCAAGTGACCATTATGTGATTAAGTCAGGTGCCGTTGGCTGGACTCTCCTTTCTCAACATTGATTAGCTCAATTGACGTTGCCTCGGTGATAGGAAGGTAGTGGGGGGAGGGAATGGGGGGGGGGGGGGGTCGGGGAGGGGGTGGTGTGTGGGAACGGAAAGGAAAGATTTTCAGAGGTGTCTGTATAACACACACACACACACACACACACACACACACACACACACACACTTTCCTCTCCTCGCCCCTCCCCCCCCCCCCCCCCCCCCCCCCCCCCGCCCACCGCCCCCTCCCATCACCACCACCCACCCACTCTTTTCATCCCCAAACCCTTCCATGTTTAATAGTGAATATTGTGAAAGCAGACCACTTTGTTTTCAAGAACAAGTGAAGAACAATACTCAGTCGTTATAATATTATCACACTTTCTATTCGTTGATTTCTTTGGCTATTGCCGGTGAGTGATTGAGTGAGCAATTCACTGAGTGAGCAGGCAAGCAAGGTAGCTATAAATTATGTGGGTGGGTGAGGTAAGAGAGATGAAGGGGCTTACGCTATTTCTGTCACCCCACTGAATGATTTAATCTACCAACTGAATCTACGGAACAGACAGTATTAATTCATGTTTCTTTAACTCGCACCAAGCCGGTTAGGAGATCAGTTCTTGCCCGCACATAAACATAAAACATAAACATAACTTTATTACCATGTGTATAAACAGTAGGAATTTGTTGTGGTTTAAAAGAGCTGTTTTGCTATCACTCACACAAGCCTGCCTGCGACTAACTCACTGCAAATTACAGTTACTCGCACACGGTTAGTGGGGAGCCGGGGTGGTCGAATGGTAGAGCGTTGGACTTCTAATGCTCGGGTCGTGAGTTTGAATCCCGACTGGGGCCAAATATTTGTGCCGGCCTTTTTAATCGTTGCCCCGTCTTTGATTTCACCCTATGTGGTGGAAAAGGACGTTAAACCCCCAAACCTCCACCCACCCCGCACACGGTTAGTTTCACGCAAAATTCTTCCTACATAAACAAGCGTTCGTGGCCAAAAAGTTCAGTGCCGCATTTGCGACGCGCCCCGGCTTTGAAGTAAGAAAGTCACAGAGCGCTTGCATGGCGTCAGTCACAGACACAGTCCGGTCCACTTACTGGTATCCGGAGATACGGAGAGAGTAGGTGAGATCGTTGGCGGAACGACTCTTCAAGTGAGATGGATCTCCCCAAAGCTGACCCGGGTATGGTGTAGTAGTGAAGGCTGTGTTCACATCATCCTACGGCGTTACTGGGGAAGCCGCTGGACTGTTCAGTAATGCCGGTGGGCCGGCAGGACAGGTGCACCTCAGACATCAGTGTGTATGGCTGTTTTAGCGAACACGTGGTATAAATCTCGCTGTTTGATGATATCCCTTACGAAGGCACTGTGAGAAAATGGTATTGATAAAGGAGCAGTGAGCTTCCTTGGCAAAATATTTGAAACAGAATTCATGTTCACGGAGGGCATTTGTAACTGAACTCAAGAATCTTTAGGAGCTGTGTTCATAGTCTCAATCCAACACCATACAACCCAGACAAATGCACAGATACAGCTACAAAAAGAAGCCGAAAAGCACAGCGTCTGCCAGACTTGTTACACGGCAGACAGGAGAGGTCTGGGCAGTTGAAGTTCTCGTTTACACGACCAGCAGACACCAGTGTATTGCATTTAGAGCTGTGCCAACCTTACTACAACTATATATTTTATACCGCATTGTCCATTTCGTGAAATTCAGGCTGCTTTTCCCTCCCTTTCAGTTTCGTGCGTACACGCACAGCTGTTCCAAAACTTTTTTTTCTTTTTTCTTTTTTAGCCTAGAGACGCGGAACGTTGGTCTTTAAGAAGGAGGCTGACTGCCCAGTAACGAGCCAGGGATACGAGGAATCAGTCCAGATCAGTGACGCGTGAGCCCAGCCGATAGTACTCACGCTAATGCTACGGTCACAACCGGCCGTACGGGCTCCTACGGCGGGTCTACGGCCAAAAATCGTGGCAAATCTTGCGAACGGCGCACGGGCGTCCTGCGAAATTTCGAGGCCGCAAGGATGCCGCAGAGCGCTGCGGCCGGTTTTCGACAAAATCAACAAACTCGACGATCACCTGCGATTTTTTACACACTTGCGTTGGCCGCACGGCCACTGTACGGCCAACGCACGATTGCCGCAAGTGCATCGTATGACCTGGACATCTCCGGGCGAGAAAAATAGGTCACGATGACCGCCCGATGGCCGCACGATGACCGCACGAGTGACGCACGGTTGTCTTGCGTGCTCCCCACGAGGACCGCACGATGGCCGCACGTGATCACAGACCGCAAGTCGGTAGTACGATGTTTCCACGATGCATGCACGTCCTCCGTGCCTGCTCCGCAAGGCGGACGCAAGACGCAGGTGCGGGCCCGGGGGATGTTGGTGTGCAATGTAGAAGTGTTGCAGTGCTGTGTCAGTGTCTGTCAAGTTGTGTACGTGTCCATAGATTTGTCAAACTCTCTGTTAATAATATCCAAATCCTCTGATGTCTTCTTTCCATAAACAAACTACATATATATATATATATATATATATATATATATGTAGTTTGTATATATATAGGGGAAGTAAAGCTGAGAGCGCTCCCTGATGAGGGTCCCATTGACCCGAAACCATGGACGTGAGCGGCTAAAATCACCAATTCATATGGCCTTGGTTGTACCGACCATTTTCCTCCCGGTGGGAGGGGAATGGGGGCCCTATGAATGGTGAGATACCCTTAGATCTGTTAGACGTTTCAGCGGTAGGATGGTAGATTCCCCCCCCCCCTCCACTGTGGCTTGTAGCCAATATAGGGCAAGGCGGACTTGTCCACTGGCATACAAAGCACACATCTCCTAGATCTAGGGAGCGCTCTCAGCTTTACTTACTTCCCCTACTTTCAAATTGACCTGATTGAGCGCTTGTTTTCGGCTTTAGCGACGCCTTTGTTCCTTTTCTATATTATATATATAATTATATATATATATCGCGTACAGAGCACTTACGATAGCCGTACGGCGCACGCACGACACCCGTATAGCCCGTGCAAACATCGTCAACATCGGACGAACGTCTTACGAAGGCGTACGACCTCCGTACGATAACTGCGAGGACAACGTACGATCCGTAGGGCCGTCGTACGATTTTTGACCAACTGAAATCGCAAGACGTTACCCGTGCGAGACTTGCGGGGAACGTACGCCATCGCACGTATATCGTACGCACGATTTGCAACCTTAACTCTTTTTTTTCAGATCGTAGAAGCCGCAGGCCGCAGACATTTCGTGGAGATCGCAAGCATAAAAAAATCGTGCGGCCGGTTGTGACCGAGGCCTAACTCCCCGTCGTCACAACAGCAGAAAGCGAACTGTGGGGCTGAGGCAGTAAATGCCCCTTAATGCTCTGTTGACACAACCCTCGCCCTCCTTCTCCTTCTCGCTTGGACACTTGCGCAAATTTACCGAACGCCTGAGTGTGGCACTAACACTGGTAGTGGTGGTGCAGAGACCGAGTCCAGGAAAGGAGGGGGGGGGGGATGGGGGGTCTACTCTCTTGGGAGGGAAATGGACCGTTCTAACATTCCACGCCTCAAGGAAGGGCTAAACCCATTCGAGTGGTTAACTTCAATAGAAGTGTCCAGTCATTGAGAGGGCAGGTGGGAGGGTGGGTAGGTGTTTGGGAGTTTTAACGTCCTTTTCCACCACGTATGGGTGATGTCAAAGACGGGTCAGCGAGAAAAGGCCAGCACATATATTTGGCACCAGCCGGGACTGGAACCCACGACTCTAGCATCGAAAGTCCAACGCTCTACCGTTCGGGCAAACCCAGTCATTGAAAGGAATTTGACAAATGAAACCTTGGACTTCAAGGCCCTAAGGACTTCAAGGAAAAATGTGAATGCCGTACTCAGTTTAAACGGGCGAATTCCATCTTGGCTAAGTTAACTTATGTTTTGGAAAGGTTTCGCTCGTGAGTGCGCCTGTACGCTCGAAATACTCTATCTTGATGATTAGTACAGCTCTTAATGCCATACAACGTTGTTAACACTTTGCGAGAGCGGTCGAACATTCACATTCTACGACTGTTGTTACCGTGACACTACTGGAGCCGCGCTCAGTGTGGTCGCCGCGTCATCGAGCACGCTTCTGTTGGCTCAGTGCCAGCGTTACAGACGCTGTCACTGTGCAGGTGTTCAAGTGGTGTGATGATAGATACCACGAAAACAGCTTAGAACGGTCTACGAGCATACAAATGGCAGCATGTTTGGTATGTTTTAGCATGGTTCGCCACTTTCACGATCAACATGACCCAGTGGATTGTGCTCAGCAGGATAATGATCTGTTTGTGGTCATTGCAGATACAACTGTACGAAATGCTTGGATGAGAGATGCTGTCTAGGTTTATCTGATTAGTTTAAACCGGGGCGGTCGGTGGTCTAGTGGTTAAGAGACCTGTCACCAATGCGAGAGGTCAGGGGTTCGAGTCCCACTCGGGGCAAAGAATTTTTCCTTCTCGTATGTGGCACCGTTCATTCGGGCCGATCGTCGGGGGTTCTCTCCGGGTACTCCGGCTTCCTCCCCCTCTGCTTTGGAAATGTTCAGCCCACCAAATTTGAAAAATAAATGCAATTCTAAATCCCGAAATTCAAATAGCTGAGCTGACCCTTCGCACCATGTGATTGTAATGTGTTTATGTCAAGTGTGTGAGAGAATGCGTGTGATTCACGTGAGCGTGCGTGTTGGGTTCAGTTCGCGGCGCTTTGAGCCGATTCAGGAAATTGGGTAAAGCGCCTATACAATACTCATTATTATTATTATTATTATTAAAGCAAATCAGCAATAGCATCAGCACACACACACACACACACACACACCGTCAGGCTGACGCACGCACAGATTTCCAGAAATTCAACCCTGCCGATGTGTCCGCACAGCCTCATTATGTGATGTTATGTGCCACCACTGTGGCGTATGCATAACACCACGTGATCCTAATCACATCCATGAACACAGAAAGCCTTTGACAACTGATTTTAACCCTTCCATGTGAGTGTTGCTGAAGCTGAATGCTCTTATCCACTTTGGCAGACTGCCACGCAACGCAGCCAATCCAATGGTCAGCGTACTGGATAAACTCCCCTTCATTTTCTTATCAACTCCCTTCCCTATCGGCAGTCAGTATTGCCTGGTCAGTGCGTCCAGTTGTGAGCCCCTGGCAAGCACATAATCCTGACGAAACTCTGATTCCCGAGACAGGTTGAGGCAGCGTGGGGGGAAATTCCCTTCACACCTGCTCATTACAGGGAGTGATTCGGTCCTTTTCAATATTATCAGCCCTCGGGCTTAAGTTACGAACGTTAGGGTTAGCGCAGTTTCAGGAGTATCGCGACTGATATATCGCGAACTCCCCCTCCTCAGGGGTTTGCCAACTTCTGTTCAGTGGCACCTTTGAGCTATTGCGGTTGACGTGTGGCTGGGCGGAGTCCCTACTAAGTGCCTGATCACTGAAGAATGAGGAAGCTTCTGCATTATATACAGTAGGTAGTGGCGCTGGGAATGTTATTAATGGACGGAGGTGCATAATATTATTTTTATAGGCACAAGATTTATAGAAGGAAATGTTATTATGAGTAGGTTTTGGACTAGGACTGATCACTCTAATACAGTAACTGGATTACTTATGTACTGTAGGGAATATTTCGGCTGGAACTGCTCGATCGGCCTATTTCACAGTTACCTATCAACACCTGGGAATGAATCGTTCGTATTTACATACAGAAAGACAATGTTACCATTCTACTGAAAGAAACAAGCAAACATGAACAAAAAATACCACCACCACATCACTATTATCAGCCCCCCTCCATCCCCCCCCCCAAGAACAACAACGACAACAAAAACAACAACTAACCTGCCAACGATCCAATCATCGAACCAACGAACCAACCACCACCACCCCTAACCGAATAAAGAAACAAACAAACAAACAAAGAAGAAAAAGAAGAACAAAACTACAACAAAAAATCCAAACAAACACAAAACAACAACAAAAATAAAAATAACGACAACAACAACAGCGACAACAACAACAGCAACAATAGCAACATTAACAACAAAACGCAAAAAACGCACCTCTCTCTCTCTCTCTCTCTCCCACCATTCATAGCCTACAAAATGACTAAGGGGCTTTGACTTTGAGTTACAGAGAAACTAGTCCGCGAGTTGCTTCAATGACCCAGCAAACTTATCCCCCACGGACATAAACTCGCCCCGACAGATATTAATATGTCTCCCGTCCCTAGAGGTGGTCAGACACTGTACAGATAGCGGGACCGCCTGTCTCTGATGCCGTAACAGTTCCAATCGACATCTGCCGGGCAGGTCTGTGACGTACGCGGTTAGCCGGGCGGCCGGGCGACCACGGCGTGTGAAGTGGTCAGTCCAGTTGGATATTTATGACCGTCTCACTGCCGGACCGATGGCCGATACTGACTGACCACTGGGGGGAAAATTTGCACCTACTGCTCTTTGATTGTGGAACAGGTGTGGTGGGTTCATTTGGAAAATGACGTCTGTCATGTGTCTTTCATGTCTGATTGATATTGATATAGGTATATGCATGTAGCTTGGCGTGGCGTATATATTAGTTTTGTTCACGGTCGCTTCGGCTTCGCGTATCGGTAGTGGTGGAGCCGACAGACCATGACAAGTATGACAGAGATGTGGCGCAAAATGAAAAACTATGTCGGCAATGAGGAAATGGACCACACGCACGCACACACACACAGACACACACACACACACACACACACACACACACACACGCACACACACACACACACACACACACACACACACACAGGGTGGGTGGGTGGGTGCCGGTTTGGGACTTTAACTTCCCTTTCTATCACGTAAGGGGTGTGGAGAGAGAGAGAGAGAGAGAGAGAGTAGGGCCGGCTGGGGGAAGAGGTGGTGGTGGTGGTGGTTACGTCCTTTTCCACCTCGTATGAGTAATATCAAAGTTCGTTGTTCGTTCGCTCGGCAGGCCATCCTTTCTTTTGTTCTTTGTTCGTTCGTTCTGTGTTTCTTTGTTTGGTCGGTCGGTCGGTCGGTCAGGCTGGCGGGCGGGCGGTCGGGCGTTTCTTGTATCAAAGAACAGCGTCGAGTCAGCTACATTCACCTATCTGTTATAACAATCTATTTCATTCACACACGTTCGACCAAAAGGTGCGGCCGGCCATTTCATAGCCGGTCATTTGATACATTCATCTTTATTCACGTCCGCCACTCACAAACAAGCCCCACATTGGTCAAGCAGTGACAATCAAACTGTTACACCCAGCACCATCAGCAGGTGGCCGGGTCATGTAGGTCACAGCCTAATTAATGTTCCGCCCAAAGCAGACAGAACCGGCCATTCGCGCCTGTACAGGTATGGACAGGTAAATTGCTGAGATGGAGTTGATAACCTCTAGTTTAAACTCCCGCGGCCGGGTGCCGTGTCCATAACCATATCTTGTCCGGCGCTCTGGTCGGAGATAAGGTCAGAAGTGGGCAGTTGAAGGAAAATGCTGGGAGATAAGGTGACAAGAACGCATTTGAAAGAAAATGGACTCACACGAACAGCAATATTCGGCCCCTTTTATCTACTGGCCGACCCCATTAAACGGTAGTTTGAGAGGGTGCGTCCAAATGGTGCGAGGACGTGCGAGGGAGACTGATTTCAAACATAACAAACACTGAAATGAAATAATGAAACAAACGATGTGTTTGTGGTGTTTGTGTGTTAAAATGAGATAATAGGGGTGGGTGTCTTTGCTGGAATAGCTAATTATTGAATCCGTTTTACCATACTGGCACACGATGCATGTCAGTGTGTGCGAGCGTTGTATTTCTTCCCCTCGTGTGTGTGTGTGCGTGCGTGCGTGCGTGCGTGCGTGTGTTTGTGTGTGCATGCGTGCGTGCGTGTGTGTGTGTGTGTGTGTGTGTGTGTGTGTGTGTGTGTGTGTGTGTGTGTGTGCTCTTTTCCTGTATTGCACAAAACGAAAACGCAAAAAACACCCACACCCAGCCACGAAAAGCGTCAGTATGCGGCGTGACACGTGCCAATGTTTCACGTGATATCAAGTTGTTAAATAGCGTATGGTTTTCTCAAACACATCTTCTGTTTCATTATTTCAGGTATTTGTTATGTTTGAAATCGTTCTCGCACGTCCTTGCATGTCCTCGAACGTTCCAACACGTCCTCGCACCATTTGGACGGACCGGTTTGAGAGGGTCGTGTGGTTTATCTTGATGGAGAGGGGAGTGGATTAACACCTTTTTGCTCTGTTTGTGTTTAGTTTGGCGATTCACGTTTAAAGTATGTGTACAGCTTTACGAATAGCGAGTGGGTTATTTTTGTTTTCGGTGAGTTTCAATTCGTTCTCTTGGCGTAAACGGTTTAATGATAAAATTTTATATTTTTCTTTCCACTGAGTGAGTTCACTCCGTTCTGTCGGCGTAAACATCTTGATGAAAGAGTTTGTGTAAACAGCATTTGAAAGAAAGTTTGGTTTACTTAAAAGAATTAATAATTATTAACTTTGACATGTATGCTGCGGCATTTTGCCGTAAGACCTTTTTGCCCTAGGAATCCTGTTCCAATCTGATTCTGTCTTGTTTTAAAGACGAACACAAGCTAACACTGAATTAATACTAACACAATATGCGTTTCACGGGTCATCTACTTGTGTGTGTGTGTGTGTGTGTGTGTGTGTGTGTGTGTGTGTGTGTGTGTGTGTGTGTGTGTGTGTGTGGTTACCACAGTGGTTAGACTTTTAAGCTCTGCTTCGGAATCTGAGGGTTGTGGGTTCGGGTCTTTGTCTTCCACTTGTACTTAACGACCTCCGCACGACCAATCCCGTTTAGTTAACTCCGTCTAATCTTTGACACTGTATTTGTGATTTGTCACATCACTGACGATCTTTCTCAATTTCATTTTGCAGGTTATTCTCAGCCTCTTGATGTAGGCCTTTGGCCATTCAATAAACAACTTGACAACTTCACTTGAGTTTGCAAAGCCGCCCAGTAATTTCCTCAGCCGCGAATTAACCTTTGTTGCTTGCGGGGCGTGAGGCCTCAGATAACTAACTCCCAGTAATTCCCTTTTTAACTGGTCAGTGTCACCAGTGTATGTCTGTCCATCTTTGTAGAATGTGCGTGAGTGTCGGTGAGTGATCGGCGCATTGAGTTTTATTCAAAAGAAATGCGCCCTACAAGTACCAAAAGGCCCTTTTCCAAGACCGACGTACGTTGACAGACATCGGCCAACTTCGCGTCCCAGCTGAAAATCGTCCATGGAAAAGGAGTTGGCAGACATCGGCCGACGCGTCGGTGAGAGTAGAGCGGCGCTCTACTCTGGGCGAGTCGGTGACCTTGTCGGTGGAAATCCAAGCGATCTGATTGGCCGCTAGCGGAATGCGGCCTTGATCCGGAAACCGGAAACTTTGAAGATGGCGGCTAGCAGTGTTAAGCCTCAACTTTCGGCGGCTAAAATCATCGAAATAATCGATTTGATTCACGACCGGCCATACTTGTGGGAGCAAGTCGGCGAGCGCGCGTTTCCATGGCTGATTTTAGTTGCCCGACAATCGGCCGATGTCTGTCAACGTACGTCGGTCATGGAAAAGGGGCTTTATTATCATCATGATTTTTTACTCGAGTTCGGGCCTTTGTCGAATAAAATTCTTGTTCAGATTTGCCGTCTTTGGTCTACACCTCTCGAAGTCCATCCGCGCACAGTTACAGAATAACCGACCAGCATGACTGGCTTAAAAAGGATTTAATTAGATGTTCCGTTTCCCTGACAACCAGTTGTCACATGAAATATGGTCAGTTCCTGCCTACAACGGATAATTACACTTTCGCAAAATGCTTGTTGACACAAGGCTGAAAATTATACGGCGTCATACAAAAACTGACTGACTGACTCAGTGTCGCAAACGGGGGAGCCGGGGTGGCCGAATGGTAGAGCGTTGGACTTCTAATGCTTGGGCCGTGAGTTCGTATCCCGGCTGGGGCCAAATATTTGTGCTGGCTTTGATATCACCCGTATGTGGTGGAAAAAGACGTTAAAACCCATAACCACCCACCCAGTGTCGCAAACGCAGAAGGTACACATGGCCGACGGATGCTTCTATATGACTCACTTGTGGTTTCTGTGGTTTCACATAACAGACATTGGTTAGAAATAACGGTAAGCCGATATGTTTCAGTTATGTTCGGCTGCCTTCTCCTGTTGCACGATTTAATTTCCTCAACATGTTAACTTTGAATTTTTTGGGGTGGAGTATCAATTCGCGAGCTGACGAATGCTACGAAGTTCTCAATGTCAAATCACATTTCTAGAAAGGTTACAAGCCTGATTAGTATAGTAACCTGAGTCTGTTTGATATGATATGAGTAGTGTCAGTGCAACATGATATCGTCGTCACCCCCCCCCCCCCCACCGACTAATCGGTTTCATTGCACACGAAAGGTGAAACGAAAAAAAAAAAAAAAAAAACAACCAAAAAAAACCCCCCAAAAACCCAAACAAACAAGAAAACAAAAAAAAAAAAAAAAAAAACTTAAGAAGCTAAGAAGCAATCTCGTTGACTTGAAATGGTAGCTTGGGATCTCTCTCTCTCTCTCTCTGTCTGGGAGCCGGGAGAGCCGAGTGGTAAAGCGTTGGACTTTCAATGCTCGGGTCGTGAGTTCGATTCCCGGCTCGGGCCAAATATTTGTGTTGGCCTTTTTCTCGTTGCCCTGTCTTTGATATCACCCATACGTTAAACTCCACCCCCCTCCCACCCCCACACACACCTCCTCTCTCTCTCTCTCTCTTTCTCTCTCTCTCTCCTGAGTTAGGAGCAATAAACGTTTTGCTCGCATTCTGGACATTTTTCTTCTTGCCCCGCCTTTGGTGGGAAAAGGCCTACACTATGACCCATCCAAACAACCCTCTCTCTCTCTCTTCTGAATTTGGAGCCAAACAATTTGCTCGCTTTCTGGACTTTTTCCATGTTGCCCCGTGTTGTCGTTGGTTTTGGTTTTAGTGTACCCCTTTTCCCAGGAAACGCGTACACTAAAGCGGGTGACCAAAACCAACCACACGACCAACTCTCTCTCTCTCTCTCTCTCTCTCTCTCTCTCTCCTGGCCTGCCACAAATTACAGGCCATAATCTGCGAAGAAGGACGCACAGCAGGAGGAAAACAGCCCCTCCCTGTAATCCGCGCGGCTCGATCAGCTGGACGCTTCAATGGAACGATGTGAGGCCACATGGACAATATTCATCCACCAATAGTGTCAACTGACCTCTGACCTCCGACTGTAATGACTAGGTGCGACGGAAGCTGAAAAATTGCCGGCGTCTTCTTTGGTGTAAAACGGCTTTCTGAATGAAGTTCTCTCTCTCTCTCTCTCTCTCTCTCTCTCTCTCTCCCCTTCAGACAAAGAGAGAAAAAATAATCAGCGATGATTGTGGTGTTTGGGGGTTTCAATTCGAGGTGTGAAGACCGACTGTCGGCTACATTCCTGCGTGTCCCGTTAACTACCGTTATTTTTTTTGTCAGCTTTGGAAACAGCGCATTTAGTCTCTTTTTTGCGCAGATAAATTTATAGTCTCTCTCTCTCTCTCTCTCTCTCTCTCTCGCTGAAGACTGAATTACCCTCAAGTCGAAGGTTTTGTAACTGGAACGAATTCATACATTTTACCACACACAAAAATATAATCGGTTACAAATGACTGCGTTATGCGAAAGGTCTCCAATTCCAAACCGGACGCAAAGATTCAAAGATTTTATTCCTTTCTCCCCAAATTGGGGTATGGAGGAATGGTCAAGTAATGCATCATACAAGATTCTTATCCGACGTACAGAATTACAAAAACACATGTAGGACGGAAGAAATCACAACAGTCCAAACTGCACATCGCATATGTTACAAAAGAACAAACAAAAACAGTACACAACACGGTAGTTGGTTGGTTAGTTGGGTTTAACGTCTCACACGATGTGATTGAAGACGGCTCCATTGGGCAAGTTATGGGGGATAGGTAGAGCTGCCTTAAGTGAAATCTCCAGCTGAACATTATTCAATCCAGTCAGACTGCCAGGTCGGCCACATCAGTTAAGTTTGACTGTGTCGGACAAGTCACAGAGACAGGTTGGGTTCACACGGCCAAAGGAAACGGGCAACAGTTTGGGATAAGCACTTTTATTATTATTTTTTTTAACTCCCGCCTACAGTAGGGCTCGAACTTAAACCTCTTTGCACGTAGTGACACAACTTGTACAATCGTCTCCTCATTTACACGTTGAGTGTCCCGCCGGCTTTTGCACGCACCTGCAGCTGGCCTCCTCCAGGAAATTACGACACCATTTGCGAAGAACAATCTATATCAACAAAAGAAATTTACGGCCGACGGATTGGCACTGTCTAACGTTAGCATGAGGTCAAGCGAGCGAGTCAGCCAACGACACTCCCGGGACATTTCTAGTTTCACCCGTGAAAATGGGATTAAGCGGTATGTATTTGATCAACAGTTAGTCTCTTTTTCCGGATGACGTCTGCAGAACCTAACGCGAATAAATCTAACTTCAGTACCGAGTAATTCTAACTTTTAACACGGTGAGTAAAAGTGTCAACAAGCACAGTAAAGCTGCCTCGTTGAAGATGAGTTGCGAACAGCGAGGTCCTCGACAAGCTTGACCAGACAACCCTCGGGTGACCATTTCCGTCCATTTTATTTTCGCCCCGGAGCGGGGAAAAGATTCTAGGAACGTCGCCTACGCACATTACAAGGGGAAATTATATCCTTAGGTCCTGTCGCAGGGGTTATCGTCCCCTGTTTATGGCTGTAAATGGTGCTGTCGGTTTTTCCATCGACCGATGGTGACTTCCTGACGATGTTACGGTAAATTCACGGACAGTCGTCCCGTCAGCATTAGACAAAACTAAATAGCCGCGGGTCCTGTCAGTGAGGTGATCGTCTTGTGTTTTATGGTCGTGATGGTATTGTCCGTTCTTCAGCCAGGATGATGTTTGCGAGCGTCGAAATTCGATTTTCTTGGCGTTAATGTAGTTTATGTCCTGTCGGAGTTTTGTGTGGACTGACCGAAGGGTGTGTTATGGCTGAGGCGAAAGCTGGCAAAGGGTTTGGCCGTTAGCTTGGCGCTGTTTAGCGGGAAACAACGAAATGAGTCATCAACACTGGTCCATTAGCTCGTTGTCCACTGCTAACACACACACACACACACACACACACACACACGCGCGCGCGCGCGCGCGCGCACAGAGAGAGAGAGAGAGAGAGAGAGAGGGTGGGTGGGGTGGGTGTTTGGGAGTTTAACGTCCTTTTCCACCACATAAGGGTGATATCAAAGACGGGGCAACGAGAAAAAAGGCCAGCACAAAATTAATATTTGGCCCCAGCCGGCGGGATTCGAACTCACGACCCGAGCATTGGGAGTCCAACGCTCTACCATTCGGCCACCCCGGCTCCCCGAGAGAGAGAGAGAGAGAGAGAGAGAGAGAGAGAGAGAGAGAGAGAGAGAGAGAGAGAGAGAGAGAGAGACTGAAATGAAATGAAATGAACTCTTATTTTCCAACGGTGGAAGTTTTTGGTCCGCAAACCGGTGTTACAACTTGCCGTTGCTACAACTACAAAAGATAATATACCAAAATAAGTACACTCATAAAGACAACAACAGACACAAAGTGTGATAATGATAAAGCAAAGAGCAGGCGACGCACGCGCACCCACACTGTACAAACACGACTGTAGTTGAGTTTCAGTGGTTAAGTTATTCCCCTAGGCACACACATATAATAAGAATCTATGGACATGTACCAGCTGTGCATGGGTGTTGTGTTCACTCATTATGCAAAGAGAGAGAGAGAGAGAGAGAGAGAGAGAGAGAGAGCAGCATTTCCTTCGTACCTGTCTCTTTGTTCCTTTTCCGCAGACTCGAAGAACCACTGCTACTTATGATACGGCATTTTCCTCTGTGTGGCATTATTATTCTGCACGGCGAATTGCTGAAAAGTTTGATGTGTGGACTATGGACCGGGAGACCCGGGTTCGAGTCCCAGCCGAGGCAAGCGGGATTTTTCCAACCTAGGTCGGCTCCTACCCAGAGCGGGTGTGCCATGAGCCCAGCGGGGAGGCTGTTGCCACACAGCCGAGCTTCACCCACTTCACGGGTGCGACTTTGGGGGTGCTTCCCTTGGTATGACACGTCTTATGATGTGGATGATTACACGGCCGGCACCGCAGGTGCCGTAGTTCCCGGGCCTGGTTAATGCCAGGATATTTATGACAGGAAGCGTGGAATGCGGCCCTGTCTGGCAGTCCCAAAGTTTTGCGTGTGGTTGTCAGCACAGCAGACTTTGATACATACTGACTAAATACATTTTCAAGACCGTTACTGACAGACCCAAACAGAACAACTGTGAAAAACTGTTGAAAAGAGAGTTCCCACCAACCGAGACCTCTCTCTCTCTCTCTCTCTCTCTCTCGTAGTTTGGGATCGGTCATTGCAAAGGTTTTTGTTTGTAATTATTACTGAGCATAATATAAGTTCATCTTGTTAAATGCTCAAATTGTGTCCTTGTATCTTCACCATATGCAACGACAATAATAAACCCGTGTAAACCAAACAGAGCAATTCCCAACCAAGAAAACAAATTCACCACCACTGGCAGCCCGCGTCACGGGAACTGAACGCCTGATGTTCGACCAGGAGTGACGACTGACTGACCATCTGCTCTCAAAGTCTCAAACTGATGAGTGAATCCAGCCAGAAATCAGCGAAGCGTGAAGTGCTGCTGCTGCAGACACAAAAAGTGAGTGGCAGGACCAGCGATGCAGCGAGAGAGGCGTGACTAAACCCGTGACCAATGGCATGTCCAGATGAGGGACTTGAGGTGTTTTGCCAGTGCATGTCATTCAACATGGACAGGGCATTGCCAGCGTGAAGAAAGCGTTAGAAAGTGACTGCGCCGTGCAGTAATCAAGATAAAGAACATGAGGTGTACTTCGGCAGTCAAACTGCAGAACCTACACTGAAGACCGAAACAATTCAAACTAAACACAAAGAAAGAAAGAAAGAAAGAAAGGAATGAACAAAAAAGTAACACCCCCTTCCCCCCCAAAGCAAACAAACAACAACAACAACAACAACAACAACAACAACAACAACAACAACAACAACAAAGACTTTGAAAACCAAAGCTACCTAAACTACACAACAACAAAAAAACCAAACAAACAAATAAACAAAACGAAAACCACACTATACGAAACTAAAACAAACAAACAAACAAAAACAGAAACAACAACAACAAAAATCAAAACAAACAAAAAACCTCGAACGAAACAACAACAAAAACAACAAGAAAACAACAGCAACAACAAAAGTCGAACAACAACAAAACAACAACAACAACAGCGAACAACAACAACACAACAACAGCCCCCCCCCCCCCCCCAAAAAAAAAAAAGAAAAAAAAAAGAAAAAAAAAAAAAAGGAATGAAACGAAACAAGAACCAGTGTTGGATTTTTTCCCAGTTGGGCGTTTCTGATGTCACCCTTACGTTGGGAGAATAAGTTTCAAACCCGCAGACAATCAACCACCCAACTAACCAGCGCCCTGAAGGCGTCTTCCTACCTCCTCCCTGTCTGCCATATTGTGATCAATCACGGTCACACCACCCTCCCACTTTTTTTCCCCTAAAAGCAAAATCACCCACTCGCGCCGCTAAGACTGACGGTAAGGTGTAATCATTATGATGTTTCATGCCAAGCTTGGGCCTCGGTAGATTACAGCTCTGATAACTCTTTTTGTATTCCTTCTGTCAGGAAAGACTTGGTGGTGTTTTTTTGTTTTTTTTGTATGCTGGGAGGTTCACTAAGTGCTGAAGAACGGCACAGAGAGAGAGAGAGAGAGAGAGAGAGAGAGAGAGAGAGAGAGAGAGAGAGAGACAGACAGACAGACAGACAGACAGACAGAGACATAAATCGAAATAACTTTATTTCGAATTTTGCAAACGGTGGAAGTTTTGGTCTTGCGACCAAAGAGAGAGAGAGAGAGGGGGGGGGGGGGTGTTTGGGAGTTTAAAGCCATTTTCCATCGAGTAAGGGTGGTTTCAAAGACAGGGCAACAAGAAAGGAGGCCAACACGAATATTTGACCTCATCTGGGATTCGAACTCACGATCCGAGTATTGAAAGCCGAACGCTTTAGCATTCAGCTATTCCTCGCAGCCAGACAGAGAGAGAGAGAGGGGGGGGGGGGGGGGGTGAGGGGAGGGGGTCTCTGAGTGTGTGTGAGTGTGTCGGGAGTCACATGGCTTCTGGCGATGTCGTGAAGGGATTGTGGTAATTAGATTGGGGCTGTCCCATCACCCGGTGTGACTGCATGTCCTACGATGAAATTACTGGGTGGATCTGATTCCTGCTCGAGACAGCGAGTGAACCTCGTAAATGCTCGGTATTGAATTTTAGACGTGAAGGATTTGGACTCGTGGTTTAAGTAGTTCAGTTTGGCAGATCCTAAGGTACCGGGTTCGAATTCCACTGGTGGACAGGAATTTTGATTGGGATTCTTCTGTACTAGATCGCGTCAGAATCGCGTGCAGACTCGTTTACGGTGGTTGTCTTGCATTCGTGTACACACACACACACACACACACACACACACACACACACACACACACACACACACACACACACGTTTCATGTGCACGATGAAAGTCCCATTCCAAATTGGAGGGGCCGGCGAATGAAAAATAAGTAAACATTGTACTTACTTAGGCCCCTGGCTCCACGTGGAGCATAGGCCATCGACAACCCTTCGCCATCGCACTCTGTTCTGGGCTATTCTTGCCACTCCAGTCCAGTTGGTCCCCTGCTTATATAACTCTGCCTCAGTGTCCCGCCTCCAGCTGTTGCGAGGCCGGCCTCTCTTCCTTTTCCCCTGTGGGTTCCATGTCAGGGCTTGGCGTGTGGTGCTGGATGCTGGCTTCCTGAGGGTGTGTCCAATCCAGCCCCACTTCCTCCGCAGGATCTGCTTGGTCGCTGGTTCCTGCCCTGCTCGCTCCCACAGCTCTTCGTTCCGGATCTTCTCTGGCCATCGGATGTTGAAGATGCGCCTCAGACAGGTGTTGAGAAATGTCTGGATCTTCTGCTGCATCGTCTTTGTTGTCCTCCATGTTTCGCATCCGTAGAGCAGAACTGACTTCACGTTGGAGTTGAAGATGCGAAGTTTGGTTCTTATGCTGACAACTTTGGATGCCCAGATGTTCTTCAGCATGACCATTGCTGCTCTTGCCTTGCCGATTCTGGCTGTGACGTCTCGGTCTGTGCCTCCCTGTCCATCAACCACACTCCCCAGGTAGACAAAGGACTCTACCTCCCTGATGGGCTCTCCACCGACTGTGACTGGTGTGTTGGCAGTGGTGTTGATCTTCATCAGCTCGGTTTTCCTCCTGTTGATCTTGAGCCCTGTTCCGGCTGATGTGGCTTCCAGGCATGTAGTCTTGTCCTGCATCTGGCTGTGGCTGTGAGACAGGAGCGCCAGGTCGTCCGCGAAGTCGAGGTCATCCAGCTGCGTCCAGAGTGTCCACTGTATCCCGTTTTTCCTGCCTGTTGTGGTGGTCTTCATGATCCAGTCGATGACCAGGAGGAAGAGGAATGGGGACAACAGGCATCCCTGGCGGACTCCGGTCTTCACCTCGAAGCTTTCTGACAACTGGCCGGCATGGGCAATCCTGCAGCTCATGTCTTTGTAGGTGCACTGGATCAGGGAGATGATCTTCCCGGGAACTCCATAGTGCCTTAGCAGCTTCCACAGCGCCTCTCTGTCTACATAAGTAAACATTGTGAATGCAACAAAAAGAAAAAAAAAATCCAAACAAACAAACCTGGGTAACGCTTTACTATGGCGGCGTGCGTCCGAATTTTCCATTAATGCACTGATACCAATAGCAATAATATATACATAGGAAACAATTCTATCCCATTGCCCCTTGGGATGGTTGCGACAAATAGGCAGAATAATTATTATCAAAGTCCATGTTCAGCCATCAGGCTGGGGATTTTTCAGTCATTTGGCAATTTTCAGCTAAATTTTCTATCCTAAGCTCCCCCTCTTCTCCCCCCCCCCCACAAGCCCCTCCCCTCCCCCCCTCCCCCCCCCCCACACCACCCCGCTCCCAATTTGAAGTTTCAGCCGGAGAAAATGAACGGGGAAAGAAAAAGTTGCACTGACTGACACAGTCGTCGTGTAATGCCATACAGGACAATCTTACTTCATTTTTGAAGACTTGTATGTCAGTACCAAGGCAGTATTGTTTCAAACTGCGCATCTTTTGGGTGCCAGGAGAGGCCACTAAATGCTTTGAAAATTGCTAAAATTTGCTTTCTTGGGGGTCTGGCATCTGGCGGGGTGGAGGGGGGTGGGGCCGGGGTGGGGTGGCGTGGCAGTGTTCCAGTTTCGTTTTCCGAGAGTAGTTCCCAAGCCTGAGCTATATACATTGATCCTAATGAAACCACCGCCATCACCAACATTAACACCACATAAACAAATCCAAACGGTTTCAGTTCTCTGTTCACTGTCTCATTAAAACCCCGCATCCAGCCACAACATTCTCATCAGCTTCCCTGACAAAGAATGCTGCATTTCGCCAGCATCATCCACATTAGCGAAGCAGAAATCGTTAGCCAGAAAGCAACGCTAGAAGATAAAACCTTGGAGATCCTTTGTCCGTGGTACGGGGGAAAACGGCCGTTCGCTCCGGAATCATTGACAATATCCTTAGTTTAGAGGTCGTTTGCCGTCGAGTTAAAAGCCTAAAAAATAATTAATGAGGACACGAAGAGTCTTTTTGACCTGACATGGGAGACAACTGTGGGGTCAGTGGAGATAAGACGCTTTAGCTCATTCAATGACTCTCGTTTACTCCCTCCCCCTCCCCCCGGTCTTTCTCTACCGAACTTAATGCTGCTGTGAAGAATGCTTCACTGTTTAATGTTGTTGTTTTTTTCTGGAAAACTTTTTACATACCTCATGGCATGTTTCTCAAACTGACTGCCACGTTTCAGTCTTTGTGCTTCGACGTTTTGGAATAATTTTTCCTCCGCGCGTGGAAGAAACTTTAGCTTGGCTTAAAAAAGGTAAATTCTCTCTCTCTCTCTCTCTCGCTCGCTCTCGTCCCCCCCCCCCTTCCCCCACTGTTTAATTAACACCAACAAGGTCCATGACCGTTAGTTAGTTATTTAGGGCTTAACGCCGCGCAAGCAAGGTCCACGACGGACTTCAAAGCAATGATGCTGATAACTGACTGTACAATAACATGATTTTTATCTTTATCGATTAACCCCCGTGTATCACAATCATAATTTACAAGTTGCATCTTTTTTATTGGTCTATGTGTATTCTCTATGCCTCTCACAAACAGATGTCTACATTTCAAAACTAACAGGCCGTGGAATTTAATTTCAGTTCCATTGTCATGTACCGGTTCATATGTCAAAATCCCACTTTGGAGTGGCATACATGATGCTGCATAATTATTTATGTAGGTGTCACAAGAACCTTGACAATAAATAATTAGATTCTTTGATGCGGCCCTGTGTACCAGGCGTCAGAATAATGCTATGATAATATATAATCATACGCGTTGCTTTGGAGTTCCTCGCTTTAATTAAATTCTGCACACTTGCCTCGGTAAAGTAAACACAAGCTCCACAGCGCGCGCGCGCGCGCGTGTGTGTGTCATTGTGTGTGTATGTGTGTGCGAATGTGCGTGCGTGTGTGCGTGTATGCATGCTTGCGAGGAGGGGTGTGTGTGTGTAATCTTTCATTTTTTAAGACAGTGAGATTTAAAAGAATGTATGTATGTATGTATGTATGTATGTATGTATGTATGTATGTATGTATGTATGTATGTATGTATACATTATGTATGTATGTATTTTGCCGCTCCAGCTCTTTGCAATCTTCAGTGGTCTTCTTCACAGGTCGAATCCACGGAAAGATTCGAAAGTGGGGGCACTTTTTATTATGCATAATGATGAGGATGAGGACGATGGTATGATGATGCTATGGAGATCTACATGGTGTGAGACTGCGTCATGGGGCAGGA
>JACVVK020000455.1:500000-522500 GCA_018292915.2 Batillaria attramentaria | reverse complement strand
AAAACCAGCCAAACAAAAACAAACAAACAAACAAACACAAAATAACAGAAACAAAACAAACGAACAAACAAACAAACACACAAACACCTGGTGGTACTTCAAATTTAGCGACTGAGATTTGAATTATTTCCGGGTTTTCAAACAACCAGTACGACTTCTGTTTGTTTTCTGCAATTTTCAATTATATCATTAACTCCATAATTATGCCCAAAATTCCCACCTCCCCACTCCCGCCTTTTTGTGACAGACCATCACAAATAGGCAGTGACTGCATCAAATGTGAAATGCTTTTGAAACAGGTGGCTAATTCATGTAATACACACACACACACACACACACACACACACACACACACACACACACACACACACACACACACACCGTAAAAGGCGTTTCTGTACTGTTTGTTCAAATATAACTTAGAAGGCATAAAAAAAAATAAAAGCAGAGCGCTCAAGAGAGAATTATATACAAAATTAAGTCACTTTAATAATGAACAATCCTGGCAAAGAAAGAGAACCGAACCGACTCATGTGGTGCCTTTCTCATTCAATTTGTTAACGAACTCCACGAGTACGAGCACGTGCAGCACAAAGACTACAAATGAAGCACATAGTGAAATTCCCTCCAGTAAGGAGGATCACAGTGGAATTCTAGATCTCTTCCGCGGAGTTCCCCTGTGGCACAGGTCGATTTCATCAGTTGTTCCGTGCGGAATGCCTCAGGGACCTTTTTCACCGGAAGGAAGTTGGTCAAAATTAGGAACCGCGGGAAATCGTCACTTGAAATGTAATTTGACATAAAAATCGTTTTTCACGTTGCCTGAGGGACAGACATTGAAAGCAAGAGCTTGGTGCGTAGAGAGGGGAATGTTGGAGGGTGGTGGCTGTGGGGGAGGGGGTAGGGGGTGGGGGGTGTTGGAAAAAGAAAGGGTGCGTTTGAACAGAAAATTGCAATTTCTCTCCTTACAGGAACAGAACCACTAGAACAGGCAATGAACTGTATCCCGCTGAGAGGAGACGTGGAACAAGGAAGTGGCGGTGAAGGCTAAGGGCAGCCATGCTTGAGGGTTTTTATTTTTATTTTTAAAAAAATATAATTGACGATTGATGTCGAAAGACGCCGGAACTCCCAGAAATTTCGCTCACTGATAACATTTGATGAGTTGTTTGTTGTTGATAGGGTTTCACGTAATTTTCAACCCGGAGTCGAACGGATCAACTGGTTAAACGAGCTAAATCCATCTTCGCTAAGCTAACTTATGTTTTTGAACAGTTTTGTTCGTGAGTGTGCATAATATACGCTGAAAATGCTCTATTTCGATGATTAGTACAGCCGTTAATACGACACAATGTTGTTTACACCTTGCGCGAGCGCTCGAACATTCACTGAAATTCTACGACTGTTGTTGTTACGCTACTGGAGACCTCAGTGTGATCGCCGCGTCATCGGGTACGCTTCTGTTGGCTCAGTGCCAGCATTACAGACACTAGGTGGGTGTGCGTGTTTTGAGGATTTAACGTCCTTTTCCACCACGTAAGGGTGATATCAAAGGCGGGGCAACGATAAAAAAGCCAGCACAAATATTTGGCTACAAGCCGGGATACGAACTGACGACCCGAGCATTAGAAGTCCAACGCTCTACCATTCGACCACCCCGGCTCCCCTTTACAGACACTGTCACTGTCCAGGTGTAAAAGTGGTGTGATGATAGATACCACGAAAACAGCTCAGAACGACCTGTAACCAGAATAATGGTAGCATCGCCCCTTTAAGCATCCGTCGGACTTGAGATCGCAAGGGGTCATAGGTTCGAGTCCCGACAGAACAAACATTTGCTCAGGGTTTTTTTTTTTTTTTTTAAACAGTGCCCGTATTTTTTTTTACTCATCTCGCAGGGGCCAGAAGACGTTAAGTTAAGCCGGTAACAGCCTTCCATGTTCAATCACCGTGCTCATCACCATGTGAAGGTTATACACGTACCAGAAACGGGGACAAAGAGGAGAAAAGCCACGGATCCCAAATTTGGCTCCTACTGTGACATCGAACTCACAGACCAAGTATTGACAATTTTCTGCTTGCCAGCTTCATTCGGGGTGGGTGTATGCAGAGGGTATAGGAGGGTGACACATTGTTGGTTTTCGGGCATGTGTTTGCCGGTACCTACGCTTTGTTACCCCAAAGACATTATACACTCCAGCACGATCTTTGTCATGTCCTGTTTGGCAGAGCGTCAAGTGTAAATGACTCCCATACAAACTGTTTGTGCAGGTTCATTTTTTGCGCAACAAGAACAACTTCCGTGTCTGTTTTCTGACTGAAGTGGGCAAGGGGTGGGTGGGTGGGTGTTTGGGGCTTTAACGTCCTTTTCCACCACATACGGGTGATATCAAAGACGGGGCAACGACGAAAAAGCCAGGACAAATATTTGGCCCCAGCCGGGATACGAACTCACGACCCGAGCACTAGAAGTCCAACGCTCTACCATTCGGCCACTCCGGCTCCCCGAAGTGGGCAATGGACAAAGTGCAAAGTACATGTACATGTACCGTTGTTGACGAATATTATTTTGTGGACAGTCTCGTCTGGCAAAACAAATTAGTTTCGAGGTCCACTCTTTGCTCTTCGAAACTTCGAGTCTAGTCTGACAGTCTAGCCTCCTTCAGGTGTGTGGAAACTTTCGGCAATTCTTTTCACGGTGGTGAAGGGAGGCTACTCTCGTGGCGTCCTAGGTGGCGCTGGCCTCTTTGTGGACGGACAAAACGGACGCTTCGGGTCGATCTTCATGTCAGCCATCTTTGTGGTTTCTCACTCAGTTTGACTGACATGAAGGGCGCTCAGCCATCACTGACGGTGTGGGAATATTGCTGTCTGCAAACTGCTGAAGCTGAGAAGTAATTAGTTACGGATGAAATGGGCTCCGAGGTTTCTAGTTTGGAAATTGAATTCTTTGAGTCTCTAGTTCTGGATGTTTTCACTTTCAGACACAATCATGAGCCAGAGCCGAGTCCACAACATTACCTCCGTATCAAGAAAACAGAATATACTATTTTTTTTTTTTACCTTATCATAAATTATATGCTGATATTCATGTCCAGCCTTTTTGTGATTCGATTTTGCCCGCTCACGTTTTTTTCCCCCATCATTTTGTAAAAAAAAAAGTTTTAGTAATGTGCACGTCATCAGTTTTGTAGCAGCTATGGTCATACAACACAGGTACCCGCGCGCGGATTAATTTCTTGCAGGAGATATATAAATACATATTAAAGATTTGTTTAACTGAATGGCAGTGTATTGAATAAGAGCATAATTATATGAAGACGCTAAACAAATTGTTTTTTTTCTTTTTCATTTTGCTTTCTCGAATTCACCTTGTAGCTTATGAATCAACCAAACCACCAGACTACCATCACAGTATTAGCAAAGAGATCTGTTTAAGCGTAGCCGGGAGTCGGGATAGCCGAACGGTAGAGCGCTGGACTTTCAATGCTTGGGTCGTGAGTTCGAATCCTGGCTGGGGCCAAATACTTGTCCTGACCTCCTTCTCGTTTCCCCGTCTTTGATATCACCATTATGTGGTGGAAAAGGACGTTAAGTTCTCAACCCCCCCCCTCCCCCGTAATAATACCATAATTCCAGAAAACAAACTTGTTGATTACACCTGCATTGACTCTTACGAGCAAGACATTTTTTTTTTTAACTTCTCTTTGCGACCTCTCAGCAGCACTTAAACATATGTTCAGCCCTCATATATACCGTTTAGCGAAAAAAGTTCGAGTGAGCAATAAAGGCATTATTGCGTGTTTAACGCTTTCCATGTCCAACAGCTTATATCAAGGGCCTGTGACATAAAGAATGATTTATCACCGAAATACCGCGCCTGCTTTCGACGACAAAAAGTGTAATCCTCTTTAAAAAAAAAAAAAAAAAAAGCAAAAAAAAAATGAAAAAAAAAGCGAAAGAACATGCAGAACACAAATCACCACAAGCCGTTGGCGAGAAGGTGTGCAGATTATTTATACCTGTCAAGAGACGAGCTGGAGGACAACTTGAGTTAAGAAGGAGAACATACATCAATATTGACTGTCTCTTGAGCGCCGTGGAAGCACTGAGGATTCAGAGTGTTATTTTCTGAGTTTGACAGCTACTTCGCAGGAACTGAGAGAAGTGTTAACGAGGCACCTGCGTTGTGACGTGTGTGCGTTTATCTCTGTCTGTCTGTCTGTCCGTTTCTCCTACCCTGATTTTCTTTTTTTAATTATGGATTGCATGACCTCGGCAAGCAGCGTGTACCATACTCGCACGGATGAGTATTAGTGAAATGAAACTATCTCTCCATCTGTCTGTCTCTCTGTGTGCCGTCTCTGTGTCTTCGTCTTTTACTGTCTGTCTGTCTGTCTGCCCCCCCCCCCACACACACACCCTCTCTCTCTCTTTCAACGAAACACTTTCAGCTCGAAGGTTTCCCATTTAATAATATGTTCCGTAGTCATCTGACCTGCAGGGAGGTGCCACTGTGAAACACACTGCGTGAACGAGCTTCAACTTCGAAAAAACTTGAAATATTGAAGATGAGCATCATTCCTAAAACGCCCGAGTTACTTCGTCCTGTTTGGGTGTAGGTGTACAGTGGTATGTCATTGTTGGCTGACTCGTCACGGTTGGCTGAGCACCGTGACTGTGCATGCGGACTGATAGGCATATTGCATTCCGACTCATTACACGGCGCGGAGGAACGTAGTTATGGTTGTTCCTTTGCAGTCCTCAGATGCCCGAACCCACCCAAACCGCCCCTCCCCTCTTCCCCTCTCCTTCCCATTCCCTGTGCACAACACCCCCCTACCCCCCCCCCCCACCCACTATCTTCCCCCAACAACCTAAGCCCTACTCATACATTCACAACTGCCTAATTGTTACCTCCCCTTCTCCCTCTGTGTGTGTGTGTGTGTGTGTGTGTGTGTGTGTGTGTGTGTGTGTGTGTGTGTGTGTGTGAACCTCGGGGGCGGGGGGGGGGGGGGGGGGAGAATGAATGAATGAATGAATGAATGAATGATCTCTTTTACAAGGGTATAACTGTGAAGCAAAAGTGCTTATCTCACAACTTTATCTACAGAAAACAACAAGAACAAGAAACTAAGAATTACTGCTTAAACCGGAACACTACAGAAACGAAAGGAAATCAATCAAAACAAGTAAGAAGAATACATCAAGACATCCAACGGAGCATATCAACGAAGGGGGGGAGGGGGAGAGAGAGAGAGAGAGAGAGAGAACGAACGAACGAACTTTATTTTTCAACGGAAAAGATTTAGCCATACAATGGTTAATTTTCAATCTGCCGTTGCTACAAAAGAAGAGAACTACTGGCAAAAAAGCAAAGAAAAACATACAGCACTGAACAACAAAAACAAAAAAAGAGAAATGTAAAACCAGTAACAAGATCAGTGCAAGGACAGAGAGAGAGAGAGAGAGAGAGAGAGAGAGCGCTAGCCGTCAAACGGTCTTAACCAGGCCACACATTTTTTGCACATTTTATCCCTCCTCAGTCGTGCAAACGCGAAACTCAAACGAACGACTTCGCTGCAAAGTGTATTCATTTAAAGGAATGGAGTGGGCGCTTCTTTACACGGAAAAACCATAAACCCGCCTGCCCTCCCCTGCAAGGTGATGTCGGCCGGAGGTGACGTATGGTTCCCGGGCCACGAGGGTCACGTGCTTCCGGCGGCAGCGTAACCGCAGCTTGGTTATGATTTGAAGATAAAAGTATTGATCTCGCTGTCTGCGGAGGGAAGGAGATGAGCACGCTGTTGGGTAGGCGCGTTTTTGTTTTCTTATTTTTTGACGAAAAAGATTTAATTTATTGCCGACTAATTAACAAACCAATGAACACCCCCTCCTAGCCGTAAGCTCTCCGAATTAAAAATCTTTTTGGGAGAAAACAAACAAACAAAACAAAACAGAAACAAAGAACGCCCCCCTCCCAAAAACACAACAAAACAAAACAAAAACAAACAAACAAACAAACAAAAAACCAACGAACAAACAAAAAACCCAACCAAACGAAAACAAAACAAAACAAAACAACAACAACAACAACAAAACACAGAAAACACAACAAACCCCCCACAAAACAACAACAACAAAAACAACAAAGAAACCCCAAGACAAAACAAATCAATGCAACACCAACAACAAAACCAAACACACACAAACACGCGTGTGTATGTTACTCGCATGCACATACGTCTGAGAAACAAACAAACAACCAACCTAACAAACAGATGTTCGGACAACAGGCGCAAACAATAAAGAATAATACACTCCAGTGACGTGAATCATTTGTGTGAATGTTAACCAGCACAACGTAACGTTAACCAGCACGACCAACTGATGACGTGAGTCAGCGTGAAAGAACAGCACTAGCCCTAATGTAAAATACGCCTTTGGGCGAAAAACACTTTCCGAGACAACGAACAAAGTCGAATTATGATTTTTAAAAAAAGCTCCTTTGCTAGAGATGCCCCTAGGGAAACACCGTTCGTTGGTGGTCGGCGAATGTTGTAAGTGGCTTTACTGTGTGTGCTCTGGCCAGAGAGGGCAAAAAGTAGGAACCTAGTTTTGCACGCAAACAGGCACACGTACCGGCAGACAGATCACCAAACACGCAGACGAATACTCACCGGATTTGTGTGTGTGTGTGTGTGTGTGTGTGTGTGTGTGTGTGTGTGTGTGTGTGTGTGTGTGTGTGTGTGTGTGTGTGTGTGTGTGTGTGTGTGTGTGTGTGTGTTCACTCTGCTGTACAAAGACGAAAAGAAAACGAGGAAACAGGTGTAATGAATCCTCTTTGACAACAACAACACCACCACAACAACAACCCCGCGACATCAACAACAACAACAACAACAACAACAACAACAACAACAACGCCAACGACAACGGCAACGACTCACGACGGCAACAACCATGCACATGCATTGATAAACTTGTGACAAGCTGGAACTGGATCTGAACAAACATCTTAACAAATGTGTGTCGAGCAACATTAAACAAACAAACAAACAAACACATTATCCCAACCGTAACGAGAAACAAATCATGTAGGAAATTTAAAACACAACACCGCTCGAAACAAAGCTGTTGTGTAATGACCAGCAAAGTCACACCAAAAGAAAAGACCAAGTTGCACAAGGTCCCTCGTGGCCAGACCATAAAAATCCATTCACCCTAACCCTTCCCGAAAGCCATTTCAAGGAATTTATGCGAAATGCATTAACACCTCATTTCTTTCAAGCTGGGGATGCTAGGAGCTTAAACACCCCCATGGCCGTTTCGGGCATGTTGAAAAGAAGTTTATACGAAGCGAAAATGCAAATTTTCGGCGTTGTAAATAAACTGCGATTACAGGCTAAGCTTAACACAAATTTCCAGTTTTGGATTACTTGACTTCGTTTGTCTACCGCCTTCTCCCCCCTCCCCGCACATCCCCCTTCCGTGCGCCCCCCTCCCCCCTCCATCCCACCCCCACCCGCCCACCCCTACTTAATTTTTCAACGGTAGAGGTAGTGAAGGTAAAACAATCAGTTTCATACCCGCCGTGGCTAGTTCTTGTAATATCTATCTAAATAGTAAAGCACAGAGTAATAGTCACACACACACACACACACACACACACACACACACACACACACACACACACACACACACACACACACACACACACACACACACACAGTAGCATGTACAGCAACAGGAATAAAGCAAAAATACAGAGAGAGAGAGAGAGAGAGGGTGTGTGGGCGGGTAGGTGTTTGTCTTTTCCCAGAACGCTTGGGTGATATCAAACACTGGATAACGAGGGGAAAAAACAGCACAAATATAAGAGAGAGAGAGAGAGAGAGAGGGGGGGGGGACACCAACAATGAAATTCCTACCATGCCGTTCACAATGGTTCCACGCCCAGCTCTGCTGCATGTCTCTCGCCACCCAATGTGTTTTTGTCGGAACACAAAGATAATGGAAGGAAGAACCGACTTTAGTGTCCCTCTTTTATTGTCTCGTCGGTCTGTCTTGCCGCATGTTTTCTGCAACACACACTCAAGGCTCGGCGCCACTGTAGCTGTTATCTTTGTGCACAGAGAGAGAGAGAGAGAGAGAGAGAGAGAGAGAGAGAGAGAGAGAGAGAGAGAGAGAGAGAGAGAGAGAGAGAGAGAACTTTATTTTACAACGAAGATAATATGACACACAAAATATGTCAAATTTCAATCAGCCGTTGCAACAACATAATTCGTCGAACAACTAAATTTAAAAGTCAGAAGACATGGATGAATATCATAATAAATAAATACCATAAACAAATGTATGTGAACATGTATGTAACTGTTATCCTTGTACTGCTTGTTGTCTATTGCTTCGTCATGTTTAGATTTTCGTAGATTTCAGATTAGAAACTGGGAACTGGTGAGGCTATGGGAAGGTAGGCGACTTAAGAAGTTTTTGAAAGCTGCCTGACTGAAATTCTTTGCCGGTGTGCGTACCCCATCTCCTCATAGGAAACTTTCTCTCCGGGGAAGGCTTCAAAAAGTTATGAAAGTTGATACCGTCTCCCTCCAGGGGGAGGTTCAAAAAGTTTCCACATGATACTGAATCCATCACGGAGAAACTTCAAAAGTTTTTAATTTGTGAAGTTTTTGTCCCTCATGAGATAGCTTTTTTGTCCTCTGACTGAACCTTTCACCTTTGATGACCCTCTGGGGTATGATTACAATTCCAAAACTAAGGCGTGCCTTTCTTTCTTTCACCATTAAAAAAAAAAAAAAAAAACTTCCCCCATTTTCTCTGACTGACGGGGCTGGTGGAAAGGCACTGTGTGTGTGTGTGTGTGTGTGTGTGTGTGTGTGTGTGTGTGTGTGTGTGTGTGTGTGTGTGTGTGTGTGTGTGTGTGAGAGAGAGAGAGAGAGAGAGAGAGAGAGAGAAAGAGGTGTGGAGGGGGGGGGGGTAAAGGTATTTTCAGTCCTTTTCCACCACGTATAGGTGATATCAAAGACGGAACAACGAGAAAAAGGCACGTGTAAATATCTGGTCCCGGCCGGCGGGGATTCGAACCTAACGTGGAAAGTCCTACCGTGACGCTCTACCTTTCGGCTATCCCGACTCCCCGAGAGAGAGAGAGAGAGAGAGAGAGAGAGATGATGATGATGATGATGATGATGATGATGATACTTTATTATCAACGGTAAAAGTTTTGACAGAAATTCGCCAGTTCAGTTGCAAACTTGCCGTTGCTAATACTACAGAGACTATCTACTAGGGAAAAATGGGAGAAAAATAGAGAGAGAGAGAGAGAGAGAGAGAGAGAGAGAGAGAGAGAGAGAGGGAGTTTGGGAGAGAGAGAGAGAGAGAGAGAGAGAGAGAGAGAGAGAGAGAGAAGTTCCACAGAAAATTATGCACTAAACTACAAGAAACAAAACCAGAGAGAGAGAGAGAGAGAGAGCATTATCTCCTCCGCAGTAACCTCCGTGTCTGTTGGGGAAAAAAAACCAAACTGTAACACCCAAACCACATCTCCTTTGCGGCTGCAAATTACCCTCCTCACAACTGACGACGTATGCTTTTAAACAAAGCAGTTGCATGCCAGCATGCCATTTGGCTTCAAAACCCTGCTCTGCCGGACGGGAACCGTATCTGGCTGTGAATCCACAGAGGTATACTGGTGTCACGGCCTGTGCTCGGTATCCTGTGCCAAGCTTCACAACGTCTGGCGTAAGATAGGACGCCACTCTTTTTTCTGGGAATTAAGTCCTGCCTTGGACATAAGAGAGCGTTGGGAAGGTAATAAGAATGACGGTTTTTGGTGTGTGTGTGTGTGTGTGTGTGTGTGTGTGTGTGTGTGTGTGTGTGTGTGTGTGTGTGTGTGTGTGTGTTTTAGGTTTGATTTCTCTTGTCCAAGAGTAAGGCCGAACTGGACTAACTAAGGCGGTGGTAAACGTCGAAAGGGTCCGAGTGTGAAGTTTCACCCCGTCCAGGTTCGAACGTGAAACATAAGTACGAAGCTCATGCTTACACTTAAACTATCTCGAACACTGACCACCTCCCCCCTCCACCCTCTCAGCCCCGTTTCACGAAAAGCCAAGAACGAAAAATTCGTTCAGTTTGCAGGCACACATAACTCGAGCCAATGGTAAACAGTATATTTCCCAGTTTTCATCTTCAACTGCAGTCTCGTTCCGCGGTTAAGGCACACCCAGTTCCCTAGAAGGATCTTGCAAAGCCTTAGGATCTTAGGCAAAGTTGTGCTACTGCAATCCAGCTGTCTTAGTACTGGCTACCGCGAGGCTGTAACGGAAAAAGCGTGATTTTCGTGATTTTTGTGTTATGTAGGTCAAAGTCAAGGCGGTCACAAAAGAAGGCAAGCTGCCAGCGAAGCTGGGGCGTTTTGCACAGAGGTGGGACACAAGTGAGGCAAGCGGCTTTGTGCAAACTGCCTCTCTGGCCTAAAGAAAAAGTAGACGTGCGTTACTCCAGTGAGGCCTGAGCGGAAAGGAGACATTCAAAAATTTTAAACCCCTGTCAGGTGCGTGCCTTGAATGGTCTGTTCTTGGTAGTAATTGTTTCTAGACTGAAGCATTTTTAGGGGTGACTATGATGCCTGAGGCTAATAGGGAATATATAGGCATATATTTGTGTCCTTCGACCACAAGATGGTCACCAGCCCAAAATGTTGTCTCCATTCAATGACCTGCTGTGGTCACGGTCTTGCTCTCGTAATGTCATGTATGGGGGAGGGAGAGGAGGCCGCGTTTGCTGTTTGTTCGGACTAAAAACACTCTCGTGTGACATGAGCCTTACTGCCGCGGCAGCTCAGACTGATGGCGACGTCTTATCAGAACTTATGGCTATCATACCAGTCCAAACCAGTTTACGTAGTCTTCCCCGGATCCGCGTAATCTTATAAATATGAAGCTGTCGATGCTAACTCGGTTCTTCTGTGTAGAGTTGACACAATGGCGGTGCTCCGGGGTGTCCTAGTGGCTTTTCTTGCCTTCACCTCTGCAGGTAAGATAATCGCGCTGACGCGAACGTCTTACGAGTTGTAGCATTTTCTTTTAACTTCGCGTATAACTACACTTCCTAAGATTTACACATCTTGCAATCGAAACACTTTTTCGCTGAGAAACAGCGGCTAGCAGACCCCCCCCCCCCCCCCTCTCTCTCTCTCTCTCTCTCTCGGGGAGACGGGATAGCCGAATGGTAGAGCGACGTTGGACTCTTAATGCTCGGGTCCTGAGTTCGAGTCCCGACTGGGGCCGAATATTAAATTTTGTGCTGGCCTTTCTGGGCCGAATATTAAATTTTGTGCTGGTCTTTCTTCTCGTTGCCCCGTCTTTGATAAGGACGTTAAATTCCTAAACACCCCCCCTCCCCCACGAACACTCTCTCTCTCTCTCTCTCTGACTTTAAAACCCTCACAGAGATCTGGCAAAATCCTGCGTGTGCATGGACACTCACAACAAACAAACAAACAAACAAACAAACAAACAAACAAACAAACAAACAAACAAACAAACAAACAAAAATAATTCATTTTCAGTTACTTTTTACACGCCTGAAATTGTACTAGGGTATTTGTTCGCACAGTATTGAGTCTGGACCTAGCATCTCCAGAGGTGTTCGACGCCATCTTTTACATCCAGTCCAACGTGGAGGTGCTGCAGGCAGGTATTCATGACGTCACTTCCGCCAAGACACATTGGCTCCAACACGGCATTCATATGGGTCTGCAGGGCAGCGGGGATTTTCACACCAAGCAGTATTTTGCTAGGTATGACTTTTTGTTTTGTTTTGGCTTTGTTTATTTGAAACAAGCAGACGTGTGCATGATGTCAGATGACTTTTATCATGTCTGGGGTTTTTTTTTTGTGTTTCTCTTTCCTTTTTCCCTTGGTCTTTGATTACTGGGGGGTTTTGTTTGTTTGTTTTTTGTTTGTTTGGGTTTTTTGGGTTTTTTTTTTTTTTGCTGGTTGGCTGGTTGACTGCTTGGTATTATGTTTGTTCGGGAGGCGCTGTTTCACCCCCGGACGCTTAGGATAACGTATCTTCCCCATTTCAAGCGCAGATATTCATTAAACGACATCTGGGTTGTAAAAGGCAATTCACGGCTTTTTGGTCGAGGTGGAGGGGTGTGTGTGTGTGTGTGTGTGTGTGTGTGTGTGTGTGTGTGTGTGTGTGTGTGTGTGTGTGTGTGTGTGTGTGTGTGTGTGCTGGCGGGGGGGGGGGGGAGGGTACATTTTATCCATGAGCAGGCGATCTCAAAAGCAGCCACAATTTAAAAAAAAATCAGGTTTACATAAAGCGAACACAAACGTCCGTCAACTTGACCATGCACTGACCAAAGCCAACGTTAAAAACAAGCACCTCTCCCTTCACAACCCTAGATATCCAGAACTGAGAACTCAACTTAACAACGACTACGAGCAGGCCGTGCGCCACTACCTGACCCACGGATTGAGCGAGCACCGCCTCGGGTACGTGGACGGCGGTTTTGAGGGGCGCTGGACCGTGTCGGACGCCAAGCACCGCTTGTTCTTGAGCACGTCCAACAGGATGGGCGGCGCTGTCGACAGTCTTGTCTGGAATCACCGTGAGTTCATCAACTCCTGGGACCACGGGCGGCAACTCCAGATGGCGGTACTGTCGACTGATGTTCTTGTCTAGTCAGGGTGGTTGGGTGGGTATTTGCGTTTGTGTTTTTAGGGAGGCGATGGAGCGCCCACGGCGACGACGCGTGGTCGTTTAGTGAAATTCCGCATCAGCACACCGGCATTTCTTTTTTGAAGAAACTCTACCTTTCAAACTCCTTCACAGTCCACCAACCAGCACGCACTCTTTCGTTCTTCCTCGGGGGGGAAAAAAAAACCTTCTGAAAGTTTTTCACCGAAATCTCAAGACGGTAGGCGAGTGCGCGTTTAGCTTCGTTGCCACGTCACTCTGGAACAAACTACCTGCCGGTCTGAGAGACTTGACGGACAAAGATCGTTTCATGTCTGACTTGAAAACGTGTCCGTTCTGGTTGGTTTTCGGCTAGGTCCACACATATTCTTCCTCATCAAGTTGCCATACAGCTGCTCTCTGTGTGTGTATGTGTGTGTGTGTGTGTGTGTGTGTGTGTGTGAGAGAGAGAGAGAGAGAGAGAGAGAGAGAGAGAGAGAGAGAGAGATTTGTTGGTATGAGTGCGGGAGTAAGCGCATTGAGTCAATACTGAGAATTTGCGCTAGACAAGTACGATTCATTATTATTATTATTATTATTCATTGTTATCCAATGCGTGACATGGTTGCAGATGAATTTTCCACCGAACGGGGAGTGTTACAACCCGACAGAGGCGGGCGGGGGGCCCGACAGTCAGAAGAACTCGACCCACACCATCATTAAAGAGATTCACGCTCAGGGCAACACACTGCGGACAAAAGTTAGCCTCTCTTTGTTTTTATTTCGTTTTACACCACTCGACAGTGCCAATTTTCAGTGACTGAGTTAACTATGAGTGCTTTACCCCCGAAAATAGTAAAATACTTGATGTTAGAAGAAAATCATTCAAAGCATGTGCTCACGTACTGACATTCAAAAGTGCACTCGCAAATACTTCGCAGAGGATTTTGTGCGATCTGTTTTTTACGTGATCCAATCAACATAAACTTCCCCCCCCCCCCCCCAAAAAAAAAAAAAAATAAAAAAAATAAAAAAAAAGTGAACAAAATAAGTATGCACCGGCCGTGACGAATGAGTTCCAAATATTTGAAATGACGCACTTTCTGCGCGTCTTTGACTGATGACGTAACTGGAGTGTGTTTTTGTGAACTCATGAACCACTGAGTGGGTTATTGAAAGTCATAGCTCACACTTTCGCTCTCTGTTTCTTTCCTATTTTCGGACGTAAAGCACTCGTGGTAACTGACTGAAAATGTGCACTAGCGAGTGATGTAAATGAACAACCAGTCCCTGTTCTTAAGGCTGCCTTACACGTGGATAGTTTTCGCACTATCCTATCGACTATCGGCCGTTAATCCGTTCCGATAGTTATCCGCTAGTCTATCCGTCCCTGCGGACAGCCCCCTATCCGCTGTTGTATATATATGTTGTATGTATATCCGCGATAGAACTGGCTTCTAAATTTCTATCCACTGGTCGCTAGTCTAGCATTCAGCGACCAGTCAACAGCAGGGTGGTCACGTGAGTCGTGACGAATTCAAGATGGCCGAGAAGATGGACGACTGTGCCACAGCAAGGTTTATCGAGCTAGTGAGAGAAAATCCAAGCATATGGCGGGATACGAGGGACGAAACTACACGGTTCGTCTTCTTCGGCAAGAATAGCAGCAACGGCCGCGATCACTTCCAAAGCTTCTTCTGAATCATCTAAATCGTAGTCCGCTAGGGGAGCCGCCATTTTGTCTTCAAGGGAGAGTAGTTTCGCGTGACTTTCCATATATGGTAAACGCGTACTACAGGGCTGTCGCTCAACTATCGACGTGTACGGTGAGGGACCCTCCACAAGTCGGCTAGATGATAGTCGACAGGACAGGGATAGGGCGATTTCTAGCAACGTGTAGGACCAGCTTTAGCGTGTTGGGCTGAATTAAGGACGGTTTCTCTGTTTCAAGGTGTTTCCCGCTTTTTGGCTTCTGCCTGGAATGACCTTGAAGCACGGAAATGCAGTCAACTGCCACGACGGGAGTCCAGCCTTGAACACACAGCCTGCCTACCACCACGACTTCTCCAAGACCGTCACGCTTCAGTGCCCCGGGGTCGACACGCCTTGCTTGCTCATCAACATGTCCTTTACCATAGCAAGTACGGAGAAAAATCAGTCAACCAAACAAACAAACACAACCGGTCAAACAAACACAAACAAAAACTTAACCTGCGCGTTTTAATTCAGTAACAACGAGGAACAATAATCTGTGGTAGAAAGATGGTTAATTGATTCGGATATGTGACCATGTGTTTGTACAATGTCAGTTTCTACTACCAGTCTGTAAAGGGTGGATTCAGGTTAGGTTTTGAGCGTATGATAAGGGTTGGAATGAAAGAGGTGTGTGTGTGTGTGTGTGTGTGTGTGTGTGTGTGTGTGTGTGTGTGTGTGTGTGTGTGTGTGTGTGTGTGTGTGTGTGTGTGTGTGTGTGTGTGTGTTCAGCTCAGCCTCATATCGGTCATTCTGTATAAAGTGCACGAACTGTGCTCACTCATTTCCTGTGTGTGTTTGAAGGGGAGAGGCTGGACTTTTCAACACATAATGTTGTGCTTTGTTTTACGTTTGTTTTTTTCTTGTTGTTGTTTTGTTTCGTTTTTCTTTTCTTTTCTTTGTTGTTGTTGTTGTGCGTGCGTGCGTGCGTGCGTGCGTGCGTGTGTGCGTGTGTGTGTGTGTGTGTGTGTGTGTTTGGGAGGGGAGGAGGGGCAGGGGTTAGGGTACTCTGGCACTTTTTTTCCCCAAGCCTTAACGCATTTAACAGCGTGCATCTTTGCATTTACAAGACAGCAGCACTTTTCTTGTGCATTCATGATTTTGTCAAGGTGACATCCCTCAATACCACATGGCCCAGATAGTGGCGCCCTCTACCCACCTCACCGCCGGCTTCACGAGAGTTCGGAGCGTCGACCCTGACACGGGCCATCTGGTCACCCACAGCGACCACAAACCGACCATCGTGTCCACCACCAACGACCACTATGCCCTGGGAGCCTTCTGCCCGCCTGGCCAAGACCCGGACCCTTTCGTCTACAGCATAAGAAATGTCGTGAGTAGAAATGCACCCCAAGCGACCACGAAGCTGAATGTTGGGCATCACAGGCCCACCTTCCGGCCGACCAACCGAGAACACGTGGTCAACTACCACACCTACATGTGTGTGGGTACCGTGCAGGACGTGGCTGAGTGTATGAGGATCTTGATGAAGCCGTTTCACCAGGGTTTGATCGGGTAGTCAGTCAACCGCAAAAGTCGTCCAGATTTTTAGATTTTTTTAAGTGGTGGTGGTGGTGGTGGTGGGGGGGGGGGGTATTTACCATCGTTTGCGTGTGTGGTGGTTTTGGTGGTGGTGGTGGGATCGTAGAACTCAAAGACGTCCAAATTTCCTTCTTTTTTTTCTTTTTTTTTGGGGGGGTGGGGGGGTGGGGGGCTAGGGGGTGGGAGGAGGACGTGGGGGGGGGGAGGGATGGGGATTGATGATGGTGGTGGTGGTGTGTGTGGGGGGGGGGGGAGGGGGAGGGGGGGTTACATTGTTAGTGTGTTGGCTGTAAAAGACATTTTCTCTTTTTTTTTTGAAGGGGTGGTGGGGGCGGGGGGAATGGAGGCGGGGGGGGGGGTGTAAGGATGGGTCAGAAGGTAGATGGTTGGGGGGGGGGGATTTACAGTGTTAGTGGGTTGATTGTAACAGCAGGTTTTAAGCATACACGATAACCGTCTTAAGTGTAGTGACTACACAGCAGGCACTATACCTAGACAAAAATAAACTCGCCACTATGCTCCTTAATGTTGGTTGTTATTACTATTACAGTGTGTGTGTGGGGGGGGGGGGGGTGGGGGGGGGGGTTAGTGTTCCACACTAGGAGATACATGGAACGAGTTCAACCTTATATCAAATCGGTCAGCCTAATCTTTTCAATCTAGCGTTCAAAAACTGTACTCAGCTCGTGTCCTGCCTTTCGCTACGGGTTAAAAGTTGTCCCAAGCTCTGTGCAAAATTGGGGGGTCGAGGCCGTAAACTTTCTGAGATATTCATTTTGTCAGGGCATCTGGCTTCTTCACATTATGGGCACTGCTCACAAAACTAGTCACAGCCTCATTTCTGTGTAGGCCGTTGAATACAGGTACCCCCTAAAAAGCGATTTTTTTTTCATCCAACGGCGTGAGAAGGAGATCGAACATTTAACTCTTGAAAGCCCATGTAAACATCTCAATTTTACTTGAAATCTTCAGATCACTAGAAGCCACTATTCTGCAATCCGTTTTCAGTGGCATCGGGCCTAGCGGGGAAGGCCCACCCCTTGCGTAATAGTGGTTTGCAGTGGCTCCTACTGGTGTGCAGTGGCTTGTTCTTTTTAACAAGTTTTATCATATATATAGAATATTATCGGGCAGGGAACACAACCATGGTCGGGCTGTTGGAAAGTTACAAAGCGAAATCAATCTTCCGGAGAGAGAGAGAGAGAGAGTTTGCGTTATATGTGTGTATGTGCCCCAACAGAAAACACGGAATTCAACATGACACAATCATGGTGAAAAAAAAATCGCAGCCTTGTGTGTCAGACATATTGAGGCGGGTATTTAAGTGAAGCAGCGACACTTCAAGTGCGTGGGGCTGAAGAAAGGCTAGACTGCCTTCATTACAAGAATTGTGTAAAAGTGATTACGTCAAATGTATATGACGTCACAGCTTTCAAAGTAAACGTCACATATCTTTTCTAAAAAAAACAAAAAACAAAACAAGATTGGTCTGACCAGCCCAGTGTCAGTTTCAGTGTTTCCATTCAGAGAGAGAGAGAGAGAGAGAGAGAGAGAGAGAGAGAGAGAGACAATGACAATGACAATGACAATTATTTTCAAGATTAGGTACAGCGTCCGAGAGCGAGCGAGCGAGCGAGAGAGAGATGATGATGATGATGAAACTTTATTTCTCAACGGTAAAAGTTTTGACAGAAAGTACGTCAGTTTGCAAACTTGCCGTTGCTAATACTACGAAAGATTAGAGAAAAGCATATAATAAGAATAAAAAGACATAAAAAGAGAGACAACAAAATTGAAGAAAATACATCTGGAACAAGAGAACACAGTCATGCACACACACACACACACACACACACACACACACACACACGTGCGCGCGCGCGCGCGCGCGCACACACACACTGTGTCAAGGTCAAACATTTGTAGTTCCATCTGGAACTGAGCGTGCCTGGAACATCAAACATGCATGCATAGAGAGAGAGAGAGAGAGAGAGAGAAAAAAAGAAGAGAAAAAAAAAATAGTCCATCACGCGATCTGAGTAGGAATACGCATTATGGTGAGCATCAATTTGCAAATACTAGTTCGCACTACAGACAGTCAAACAAATACCGTCGTAATAATGCTTTAAATGTTTTTAGAGAAGTTGCTGACTTTATAGGCATCGGAAGTGAGTTCCACAGTGATGCTCCAGCAAATGAGAGACTAGTTTTATAAAGGTCAATACGAGGTAGGGGTAACGTCAAAATACCGTTCCTCGAGGTCCGGCCACAGTCATGCCGTGAGGTAAAGAAAGATGATAAGTATTGCGGAGCTGAGTCGTTTAGAATTTTGTGCATTAAAACAGGGAGAGAGAGAGAGAGATCTTCCTCCACGATACATGGCATTACAAAAGACCCACCGTGACGACAGTCGGTCACTGAATGGAAAACAACATATTGGGCTGGTGACCATCTTGGTGTTTTTGTTTTTGTTTGTTTTTGTTGTTTTTTTTTTGTTTGTTTGTTTTTTGTTTTTTTTTGGGGGGGGGGGGGTTGGATATTATTTCCACAGAGTTACATCTTACCAGTCGTGCCCCTGTCCGAAGCCTCAAAATTAATGTCCTAGACTTACATCAGGTAGTCATGCTTGGACAAGAAGACCATACATGTATGCGTGACTCTGATCCCTTGATCGTGACCCGAGGTGACCTCAGCTCATTACTCCAGTGGCAGACCCGCGTCCCACACAGTCAGCCGCTCTGTCTTCTCTGGCCGGTTTACTACAAGACAGGTCCCACAGAGAATGCGATCCTGTCCCGTGATACTGGGTCGCCGCTCTGGGACCTGAGCTTAGAAGGCTGGGTCGGTCTGGGATCTGCGTTGAGACGGATTGCAGGAGGGGGGTCGTGGACTAGGGTGCTCTCAGAGAGATCAGCTAAATTGCCATTAGTGCCAATGAAGAGAAACGGAAACCGAGGAGAGAGGTTTTGTAATGCATCAGGATTAAATCCTGCTTTATTCAAGCCAGCAATAATAAACAGTTGTGCTGGTGTACATGTAGACGCATAATTATCTGGTGCTGGTACTGAAGGGGGAGCGGCCGGGACAGCCGATTGATAGGGCGCTGGACTGTTAATGATTGGGTAGTGGGTTCGGCTCCAAACTGAAAGACAAAACTTCGTGCTGGCCTTTCCCACGTTGCCCCGTCCTTTTATTATTATTATTATTATTTTATTATCACCCTTACGTGGCGGCAAAGGGCGTTAAATCCTAAAACTACAAACCCGGGAGCTGTAGAAATATCCAGCGCGCGCGCGCGTGTGTGTGTGTGTGTGTGTGTGTGTGTGTGTGTGTGAGGGGTAGGGAGTGCAGCTACCCTAACTGAGCGGTCCAGATGAACACTATTCAATCTAGACACACTGACAGCCACATAATTTTGATTAATCTTTCACTGTGATCGCCAAGTTACGCATTTAGGTCCAGGTCACGCAGGCAGCGGTAAAGGGTAACGTTATAACACTAGGAGCAATTTACAGTTTGTCTTTCCTACCGTCTACGCGCAGTCAGTCGTGGTCGAACTCACAGACATCGCACTCGTCGAACTACGAGCGCACTGGACTAACCTACTGGCCCACCGGCCGCCCTCACTGCACCTCTCTGGGTCACGAGTACCTGATGCTGTTACTATTACTCCCGCACTGACCACCTAAATCCGGACACGGCCCTAGTGTCAGACAAGATGCAACGACTCTCCTTGTCGGACCCAGCCCAGCCCAGAACTAAATCCCCCCGTTGATTGCCCACTTAACCCAGGGATTTCAGGGAGCAAGGGGGTTGATTTATAGCCGTGTTGGCGCTTCGCAGTCATTTACTTCATCAGCCGCCATCAATCTTACTTTAGGCTGCCCTTTCTTGGCGAACAGCCAGGGCCGGTCGTCCGTCTGTCTTCCTTGCTGTTGCTTTCTTGTGAACGACAGTGGTTAGGAGGATCTAACTTGTCCTGACCCAGTTGCGGTCAAAGGGCGTCAGGGTCAACAAACTGAAAGGTCTCACTTGGACAAGGAAGCATTGTGATCGCATCATGTACCTGCCGTCGCTCTGTCTTCTTGTCGTCGTTAATTAGGTTAGAGATACCCGCTATACTGCCTTCCGTCTGCTGCTGAAGCAGGTCGGTGTAAACGTCCGCGTAATTGTGAGACATCGATAAGTGGTTGTGGGTTGAGGCGTATCCTTTCGCTTCTGGCGCGTCAAGTATTTACGTCTGTATTTATTATTCAATGGAACTTCAGAAAATCTATCCCTAAAAATATAATACTGAATGCCTGCAATTCTACGATACCGAAACTTGAATTGCTGAGCTGACCCTTCGCACCACGTGATTGTAAAGTGTTCATTGTCTAGTGTGTGAGAAGGTGGGTGGGTGGGTGTTGGGGGGTCTAGAATCAGAATCAGAATTGTTTATTGATAGGCGTTAGGCCCATTCAAAGTTGAGAGTGACATCCAGACATTCTTGTACACATCAATACTTGTACATGAAATAACCAAAGTGCAAAATAAAGTATATCAACTCAACTGAGCAACTGTTGTCTTTTTCTTAAAGCTAGAAAAATATATATATAATGCCAGGTTCTTAACTGTATAATAGTTGCTTGAGGCCATTAGCAAAGTGAATCGAAAGCTGCTTGGATGGTTCCAATATTTTCTAGGAATAAACTGGGTATGTCACAAAGACTGAGTGTGTGAGAGAATGCGTTTGATTCAGGGCAGCGTGCGTGTTCGGTTTAGCTGGCGCAGCTTTGAGCCAAACATTTGGGATAAAGCGCCTATATTAATGCGATTATTATTATTATTATTATAAAGCAAGCGAGCAATAAACAAAACCAACGAGCCAACCACAACCAACGTTGCTACATCGGGATCGAACCGTATGTATTCACGCTGAGAAATCAGCCCACTTTGCACCAGTTCATGTCCCGCCGTCAGTGTCATGATACACCCTAGGGAAGCCTCGGGAACACGACAAATGGCCACATCGCGTGCAGACCCGAATGCTCTCTAATGATGGCAGCCTTCGGGTCGTGTCACCTGACCCTGACTGACGAATCGCTGTGCTGTTTTCTGCTTCGACCATTGGTGCAGCACGTTTTTATTTGCTGCGGGCCCGCTGCGTATCTTTCAATAATCAATAGATTGCTGTATCTGGCACAATTAGGTGCATTAAAATAGATTTGTTGCGTAAATAGGGTAACAATGTTTTCAGATGTGCGAGACTGATTCCCCCCCACCCCAAGACTTTTGTTTATTTCTTGAACTGTCACCTGGTTAGAATAGAGAACAGTCGACAGTAGAGGAGATTTCATTCATGCATATCCTTTGAGTATTTAGGACTAGCGATTTCCTTCCCCACCCCCTGTGTGTGTGTGTGTGTGTGTGTGTGTGTGTGTGTGTGTGTGTGTGTGTGTGTGTGTGTGTGTGTGTGTGTGTGAGAGAGAGAGAGAGAGAGAGGGTGGGGGGGGGGGGGCTAGGAAAGAAAATAACGCACCATGGAATGCCTGTAAATATCAGTTGTTTTCAGATTTCTCTTGCTTCCTTGTTGTTGTGGTTTTTTTTTGTTTTTTTTTTTTAAAGCCAACACCATAAAACTGCAACTAAAGAACAAAAACATAAACAAAAACCCTTCCTCAAACTGCTGTTGAAAGAAAACAGGAGACGGAGTGAACAGGATGCGAGCAGTTCCTGACTATTTTCTCTTCAATTTTTCTTGAAAGCGAAGAAGCTTTGCGCTGTCTTTGTAAAATCTGATTCCCCACAACATGCCTCTGCCCCCAAATGCTGATCTAATAGGGAGATACTACCTCGACAAGGCACGTAACCAGCCGTAGAAAAGGAGCTCTCTCCCTTTGAAGACGCGGCTGTAAGATGACTATCTGTAAGAGGCTTTCCGCTGACTGGTGTGAATCATTTTCTTCTGTGCGAGTTTTTTTTTTTTTTTTTTTGTTTAGGCTTGTTCTGTGTATTTCCGGAGGTTCATTGTAAACGTTTTCTTTTTATGCGCGAATGGCAAGGGCTTTGGTCTTGGCTGCTTTTGAAATGCAGTTCCCTTTTTTCATCGCTGTGTTCTTGTTTTCTTCTGACTCTGTCGTTTAACACCTCTGAACTTCAAACTTCTACGAGGAGGTTTCTTCTGCTCGTGCAGGAAACAAACAAACAAACAAACGAACACACAAACAATTCAGGTTAAAGCTGACATTGAAATGCAAACAAGTAACCGATCAACTGAACGAGCTCATTCCATCTTTGCAAAGCCATCTTATGTTTTGGAACAGTTTCCCTCGTGAGTGCGCATGTACGCTGCAAATACTCTATATTGATGACTAGTAGAGCTCTTAATGCAATACAATGTTGTTTACACTTTGTACGAGCGGTCGAACATTCAAATATTTTGGCCGCAGCCAACATTCCAACTCACGACCCGACATTCAGTGGAAGTCCAGTGGTCTACCATATTCTGCTATCCCGGCT
>JACVVK020000455.1:455000-495000 GCA_018292915.2 Batillaria attramentaria | reverse complement strand
CACGGCCCGAGCATTAGAAGTCCAACGCTCTACCATTCGGCCACCCCGGCTCCCCTGGTGATTTATAAGCAAACAGTGCAGAGGCAGTAAGTCATCAACTCAGTGACGTACGAATAACCTTTGATTGACTTCATCTGTTCTTCTATCACACTGCACTGTACACGTGGCACACACACACATACACGACTGTAGTCCTGCCTTCTTTGATTATTTCATTTTCAAACGACTGCAAGTGACCGTGTGTATTTGTTCATGTGTCGAGACTGACGCGGCGGGCCTGCTCATCGAAATCGTCACCTGCACCAAAGGGAAGCTATCAGGATCACTCGGTCCGTTGATACAAACACCTTCTGCTTGTGATGTTCGCCGACAAAGAGGTGCTCTGACAGGGAAAGTGTCAGAAAGGTAGTAATCAAGGTAATTACAAACAATTCCTGCTGCTCTACGAGCCTAATTACACGCGCTTTTCTACTTGCGAGGCTCGCATGCACAGTTGCCTCTCTTTTCGCCATCGCTTACCTCCCTTTTCACCATCAGTTACCACCCTTTGCGCATCACTGTAGACAGCGGGCCTCGGGGGACGTTATACTGACCAGCACCGTTAGCAGGAGGTAGTAATTATCTGCCCCTAGGCGGCCCCGGTAATTACCTGCCCTTGACATCAACAGTTGGCATGAAAATGAAGGTGGAGCTACTAGCGGCCAGCAGTGGCGATGCAAAGGGCACATAACTCCGCAAAAGGTCAGTGTGATAGATCTTGTGTTTGTGGGTGGTAGTGGCTACTTTGGGAGATACTGTTGGTAAGTATGTGCATGCCACTACTGATTGTACAGGTACGGAAACTGGCAGAGTCAGCAACTGAGCACGACCGACAACAAGGGGAACTTGAGAGACTTGACAAAAACCATAGTAACGATGAGCAATGCCGATATCACTTATAACCGGGTCTACTGACATCAGTCCTACAGAGTGCCACTGATTTTGGAGAACACTTGAATTTCAAGTGTGTGTGTGTGTGCCGGTGTGTGTGTGTGTGTGTGTGTGTGTGTGTGTGTGTGTGTGTGTGTGAGAGAGAGAGAGAGAGAGAGAGAGAGAGAGAGAGTACCAAGACTGAACTTGATACATCAAATGAGCACACGGTCACTGATTCTGATAGGTGTGCAAAGACAAATTGAACAAAGTGATAACTGATATGAGACGCGAACCCCTCAGCCACAACCCCTTCAGCACAAGACCCCCCCCCCCCACCCCCTCAAAACCAAACGACTGCAGTGTGTGCACTCAGTGAGTCGGGTGGATCGACAGCCGGACTGAAAGCTGGACCAGGCTGACTCAGTGAAAGCCTCAAATACCCTCTGGTGATACTGACGTAAAACAAAACGCATTGCATTTTCCACAATTCTCTCTGTCAGACCGCAAGGTGATAATATCGTAATAATCAAGCTGTCCTTTACACCCGCGAATAACTGCAATGGCCACGCTGAACTGAATCTTCACAGGCCTCATGAACTGTACAAAGTTCGGTAGCGTTAAGCAGTTCGCGGTCTTTGGCCTCCGTCTCACCTGAACTGAGCTAATCACAACGACCATCTGCTTCAGTCTTACTAGCTGCATGCTAAATTAATGGCTTCCCTCCAGCCGCGTCCCTCTCATCACCTTAGTGTGTTTTTAACCTCCCTCCACGACCCCGACCTCCCAAACCGGCGACCCCCCCCCCCCCCCCTCCACACGCCCCACTCAGTTCCTCCACCACGCCCACTCCTCCCCCATCCTCCCCTCTCCACTGTCTTGCAGTCTCTACACTTAAGAGTAACAGACGCAGATATGGTCAAGTTCACTTTACCGCAGAATTAATGTACCTGTATTTTCTGACTCACCCACAAAACTCTACCTCGTCGCGAAGGAAGCAAAAGCCGGAAAAGGCAGAACGAACATGACCCCTCAGCCTTTGCTTTGAGGGGTGCAGATCTAAAGCCATCTTCGCGACCCGATGACAGGCCAGCGTTTGAAGTGGCCCGGACGGAGACCAGTGATGTGTTGATGACTCTGGTCATATCAGCCTTGCCATCAGCTCGCGCCTCACCGCCAAACGGTTCATAGAAATGGGACAACCACGCGGACAAGAGTTCAAGAACCGGGGACACGATTCTTTGAGAAGAGGGTTTAGTTAATCAGGTGCGGATGGGAGGGGGGGGGGGTCGAGATGTGTGTGTGTGTGTGTGTGTGTGTGTGTGTGTGTGTGTGTGTGTGTGTGTGTGTGTGTCTTCTCGCTAGGATTACTTTCAGGCCAGTTTCCGAGGACAGTAGAAGATCAGAATTTCTCCTTCATGATTCTATGTTATTTCTTCTTGTTAAGGTACAAACTTGTGTTTGGATTGGATTATTGTGAAGAATAAATAAACCACTGACACTTTCTCTTACAACGGTAAAACTTTGAGTTTTGTTGTCATAACTCGCAGTGTTCGAAGTTCCCGTTAATGAAACTAAGCTTTCAGAGAGAGAGAGAGAGACCATGTGTACAACCAGTTCTGCGTACTTTCAAGCTAACTGCTTTGTCATGCACAAATCGATATACATGTAACACGAAGCATCAGATCTGCGTAAGGGTTGTTTCGAGTACAAAACATAATAGTGCAGAATTAGAATAGACCAAAAATAGGGACAAAAGAGCAGTTTGTGCTGACGTAGTCTGTCACAAGTCATCACAAAATACGCGGAACTGACACAAAAGTGCAACAGTTTTACAGTTACTTAATTCTACTGACAAAAAGATTACTTTTCAAGACACTGATGCTAAAAGCGATTTTTTTTTCTCCCTTACGTCAAGCAGCTCAGTCAGTGCCGTACAACCAAAAGCCGATACGGCAGGCTCTTCTGAACTCACACGCATCGACACAATACGTATTGATCTTGCCTTCAACGACAATACTACGTGTGCAGTGACGCAGCAAACTAAACTTCCAGCTCTGCCTACTGGCACCGTAATGTGCCGATCAGTCACCAAGACTGCAACAGCGCAATTCAGTCCACAATTCAGCCCGGAAAATCACTTGCTCCGATGCACAGCAAGGGTTATGGAACAGCACGCATGCTATCTCTGCTCTGAGGTAAATCTTTTGTGCTGAAGCATGACCTGAATAACCTAAAACCTGACATCAGTTTCTCCAACAACCTGAACCCCGCGCGCCATGCAATCAGGTGACGCAGCGAGCTGCCAGTCTGTCGCGGCGTGGTGTAGGTGTGGGCGTGGCCAGCCCGGATTGCTAATTAGCACGTGCAGCCCAGCTCCGACGGTGTCCCCGCCTTGCCCGCGGGGCTTTGCTGGCGTGCAGACAATCAGGATTTGTGACGGGACTGATTACTGTAATGTACAGACGGTCGCAATCAGACGCCGGCGTGCACTTTAGTTGGCAAAACTGAGCAAGGGCTTGCTGCGGCTCTCACGTATTCGAAGTGTGTACTGGAATATGAGCAGAGTGTAAGTAGCCAGAACACGCAATTTTTTTTTTTTTTTTAAACCGTCGAGGTATGAAGACACTTGGTGGATGTATGACCTCCCCCAATACTCCTTTACTGGAGATGCTCCCTCTGATAGCATCTTTAGCTTTTTGAAAGAGTCAAATCGGTTCTATATATAATAGAGACAGCTCAAGTGATACGGACTTTCCTCGACCTTTGTATGTTCGATAATACACAAAGAAGTGAAACGTGTTTATCATTTAAACCCAGATAGATTTTTGTTTATATTTTTTTATTTCCATCTGGCGGAGAAGGACCTTGATTGGCCGCGACATAGTCTTTGTTGTTTGCGCAGCGATAAGCACTGACTAACTAACTAACTAACTAACTAACTAACTCCTTTACAGCAATAGTACAGCGTATAGCGGCTATGCTCCATTGTGGTCGTACACACTGGGTACGTGTGAACTGATCCTGTCTCAGTAAATTAGTACGCGTGAATCCTGTCTCAGTAAATTATAAGCCGCCTAGAGCTGTCTGGTCTGTCCCCCGTCTTCCAAATCCTCTATGCTGCAACTGGGGGTGTGTCGTCTTATTATTACCACTGCCACCACCAGTTGTCATCGTCGCCACATTCCACCTCAATCGATTATTTGTTGTTGTTGTTGTTGTTGTTGTTGTTGCTAAAAGTGTACAAAAAGTACAGACTAAATTAAAGAATCGATGGACAAAAAGAATTCCTAAAAATAATTGCTGTAAACCAGAACTCGGTATGCCAAACTTCCCCTCCATCCCCCCCCCCCCCCAATCGCCCTCCCCCGGTCTTTTGCTGCTATGAAGGATGCTCCACTGATTAATGTTGGTTTTTTTTTATAGAAAACTTTCTCATACATCATGGCATGTTTCTAAAACTGACTGGTTCGTTCCAGTCCTCGTGCTTCGAAGTTTTGGAATAATTTTCCTCCGCGCGTGGAAGAAACTTTAGCTTGGCATAAACTAAGTAAATCTCTCTCTCTCTCTCTCTCTCTCTCTCTCTCTCTCTCTCACACACACACACACACACACACACACACACACAAGAGACACACACACTCTCTCTCTCTCTCTCTCTCACACACACACACACACACACACACACACACACACACACACACACACTCTCTCTCTCTCTCTCTCTGGCAGTCTGGGAGCATTCTCGGGATAAGAAAAACAGCCATGCGCCATAAAAAGGCGGTAAAGCGAGGGTAAGTATCTCTTAAAACGTTCTATGTGTCTGTTCCGGCACTTAAACCTGAATATCAGACATACGTAGCTACACAGGAAATGGCAATCAAGCCAGCTTTGCAGCAGGTCTCGAGTCTTCTTGCAAGGGCCGACCACAAATTGGGGCCTTGCTGGTAAAGATCTATGTACGCTCTTTTTAAGCTCTGTATAAGTCGATGATTTCGGGAATGTTTGGATTTAGCAGATACCAGATGTAGAGAAAGTTTGAGTCTCCCTAACTGTTTATGGCGGTCTTCGGACACTCGCTTGTACGTGTTCTTAGAACTGACCATGCCGTGGTTGTGTGTTTGTTTGTTTGTTTGTTTGTTTGTTTGTTTGTTTGTTTGTTTGTTTGTTGTTGATGATGATGATGATGATGATGATGATGTTCTTGTTGGTGTTTGTTTGTTTGTTTTTGTGTTTGTGTGTTTCTGGGGTGGAGTTCGTATCCCGGCTCAGTGGGGCCAAATATGTGTGCTGGCTTTTTCATCGTTGCCCCGTCTTTGATATCACCCGTATGTGGTGGAAAAGGACGTTAAACCCCCAAACACCCACCCACCCACCCGCGCAGAACATTCAGTTTTGATTCAATGAATTCCTTCATTATTATAGTCAACAGTAAGTTGAATTTGGTAACGCGGTTTGCGGGCCTTTTTCTCGTTGCCCCGTCTTTGATTTCACCCATACCACCCGAACACCCACCCTGTTACGTAACGGAAAAAAAGTGTATTGTGTAGGCTCTACCAAAGTTCTTGCATTGGTTGAAAGCGCAACCAACTGAACCCTACACGCACGCTCACGTGAGTCACACGCGTTCTCTCACGTACTGACTGATTGGACATGAACACATTACAGTCACGTGTTGCGAAGGGTCAGCCTGGCTTAGCAATGTTAGCAAAGACTAAACACCAAGTACTGCGTGTATAGTCTTTGATGTTAGTTTCGGAACTCAGAATTGTATTTAGCAGTGGTTGTGGAAGTAAGTTTTCGGTGATCAGTCGTGATGCCGTATGCGTGTGTGTGTGTGTGTGTGTGTGTGTGTGTGTGTGTGTGAGAGAGAGAGAGAGAGAGAGAGAGAGAGAGAGAGAGAGAGAGAGAGCTCTGTTGCAGGTCGCCTTGTGCCTGTCTGAATCCTCTCAAAAAACACGAGGAACCACAGCAGAAGTCTCGGGTTTGTGTGCTCTAGCGGCACCACCTCTCCAGGGTCTGAAATCGAGCGAGAAATTCTACTCGGCTTCTGTCGAGGGAGGAGGAAAAGATTCGGGAGGAACGCCGTTACAAAAACAGGACGTTGGCAGACCGCGCGCGCCTCTGGGTCTTGCTCTCCGCCAGTACAGTAGCTCTGCCACATCCCTCTGGAGACTGACGCAGATCACCAGAACCTTACTGGGTGGAGTACCACCACCTGGAAGCCTTGTAGAATCTTTCACAACATGTCTTCGAGAAGGGTGGGTGGGTATTTGGGAGTTTAGCGTCCTATTATACCACGTATGGGTGATATCAAAGACGGGGCAATGGAGAAAAAGGCCAGCACAAATATTTGGTCCCAGCCGGGATTCGATCTCACGACCCGAGCATTGAAAGTCCAACGCTCTACCATTCGGCTATCCCGGCTCCCCATGTCTCCGCCGGAGAAGGCAAGGTAGAAATATTCTGGCTGGTAGAGTCCATGTCTTGCAGCCAATATTAAGTTTTGTGTTGAATATTTCAGTCATCGATGCCATGTCTCTGATAGGGGAACCGGGATAGCAGACCGGTTGAGCGTTGGACTTTTCAATGTTCGGGTCGTGAGTTCGATCCACGGCTGGGGCCAAATATTAGTGCTGGCCCATTTCTCGTTTGCCCCGTCTTAGATATCAACCATATGTGGTGGAAAAGGACGTTAAACCCTCAAACACCCATCCCTCGTCTTTGATAACTATCACCCTTTAGCTAAGGTAAAGGACGTAAAATTCCGACAGATGAGCAGTTCATCCCTGACAGTTTAAGTTGCCTGGGCCCCTGCCCAGGGTCAGAGTCTAACCTCGAACTAAACAAGCTCTAGGGTTAAATTTTCTGTTGTTTTTGTTTTAAATCAGGAAGCGGGTCCATTCCAGCAAGGTGCCTATGCCGTTATAGAAGGATTTTTGTCTTTCTGTCTTCACTTCCTTTTTTTCAATTTAATTTTGTTTTGGGGTTTCTTTTGTCCTAGTTTGGGTTAGGCCCGTAGCCGTGGGTTAAACTAACCTCGAGTTTTACATACGGACCCTGAACTGTACGGGTGAAGACAAGCTGTTAGCCAGCTCCAGAACAGCCTTTTGGAAACTCACCAGAAGCTATTTCCCGTTATGCTACCCCACAAAGCCTGCAACTGTTCGTTATTATTGTCATAGTCGTCGTTGTTGTCTTGTATGTAGCTGTTCTGTTCTTGTTGTTGTCTCCTTAGGGTGAGCACTCAAATGTTGGTTTAAACTTTTTATTCAGGTGCACACTAGTACAAATTTACAGATCGCTGTCCAACAGTAACAGCGGGTTACAATTAGTCAAAACTTATAAACGTGCTCATTTGAGCTAAACTGCATACACTCTAATGTTCATCCCATCCACACACACACACACACACACACACACACACACACACACACACACACACACACACACACAGACTTGTGAGCCAAACCCTGAACGTTTGACTCAGCATAGACACTTTGGTATTCAGGCAAGTTCTTGCTGGAGTCAGTTTGGTATTCTAGTCATGTTTGGAGCGGCAGGAGTTTACGAAATGTAAAAGAGGAACCCGTACCACCTCGGTGAATGACCTCCCCTGGGGATACTTGAACATCATTAAGGGATGGTGATGATGAGATGGAGGGGGGGGGGGGGGAGATGAGGGGGTTGAAGGAAGGAGGGGGCAGGGGGGGGGGGGGCTCAGGTGTGCCTGAGAGCAGAAACGAGGCAGACGTCAAAATACCATCGTGCATCGACATACGCGACCTGACGATGGAGATAGATGCCGAGCTCCCCGAAACGGCACGATCGAACGGCCCCCAACATAACAGGTGGGGTGTACTCCCCAGCGTGGTGCCCCGGGTCAAAGCAGATTGAGGCTGGAAGTGCCCCGGGTTTAAGCAGCTTGAGGCAAGAAGTACCGCCCTTTTCCACTACGTATGGGTGATATCAAAGACGGGGCTACGAGAAAAAGGCCAGTGCAAATATTTGAACCCCTGCCGGGATCCGAACACACAACCCTGCCATTGAAAGTCCAACGCTCTAGGTACCATTCAAAAGAGCCCCGGAGTAATTGCTGAGCTTTAATTTCGACCGTACAAAACAGATTTTCTAATAATAATAATAATGATAACAATAATCGCATTTATACATATACAGGCTCATCGCAGTAATAATTATAGGCGCTTTACTCCAAATATATGGCTCAATGTGCCGTGAACTAAACCCAACACGCACGGTCACGTGAATCACACGCCTTCTCTCACACACTGGACATGAACACATTACAGTCACGTGGTGCCAAGGGTCAGCTCAGCAATTTCAGTTTCGGAATTTTAGAATTGCATTTATTTTGAATTTTGTGGGTTGAACTGACATTTCTAAAGCAGAGGGGGAGGTGATGGTGTTATGCGAATGAAACTACGCTCGCCTTATACTCATTTGACACAGAAACATCGCGAATTCAGCACAAAATGCTGATACATCACTCAGCACAAAATGCTGATACATCACTCAGCACCGAAACAAGCAGCACACAGGAACACAAACGATTTTCGGCAGGTGCTGAACATTCAAAGGAAAAACGATACCCCTAACAATTGTTTACTTCTGTTTGAAAATGCGCATACCCTGCTTCGCAAAAACAGTGTTTCTGTTACCGGTCCAGGAATGTCAGTTACGCAAAACTGCCTGAGGGCCTGGCAGCTGACGAAGAAACTCTCTCTCTCTCTCTCTCTCTCTGCCTGTCTGTCTGTCTGTCTTTGTCTGTTTGTCTGTCTGCTTTTGTTGGTGCCTTTCTCTGTCTGTGTCTCTGTGTGTGTCTGTCTCTGTCTCTGTATCTCTGTATCTGTCTGTCTCTGTATCTCTGAGTGTCTGTCTGTCTGTCTGTCTGTCTGTCTGTCTGTCTCTGTCTCTCTCTCTCTCCCTCTCTCTCTGTTGGTGCCTTTGTCTGTAGTCAGTCTGTCTTATTCTGTTTTATTCTGTCTTATTCACTCTGTCTGTCTGTCTTTGTCTGTTTGTCTGTCTCTGTTGATGCCTCAGTCTGTGTGTGTGTGTGTGTGTGTGTGTGTGTGTGTGTGTGTGTGTGTGTGTGTGTGTGTGTGTGTGTGTGTGTCTCTCTCTCTCTCAAAATATGTCAGTGACTAAGAAAGAGTTCTGAGTCCTCTCTTTCTCTCTCTCTCGCTCTCTGTGCCAGCTTGAGTGTGTGCGTCTCTCCCCCCCCCCACCCCCCTCTCTCTCTCTTTCTCTCTGTGTTCGCAAACAAACAAGGGCCATATTTGACACAAAGCACGGAGTTGATCGAACAGCATGTGGTTGCTAGTGTTGCGGCTGAAATTTCTCTCTTTCCCCTGTTTCTCGTATTGCCTTTACCGGCCGCGCCTCGTCGGTAGCATGTCAAGCGTGGGGTGTGCTGTAGACATCTGTAGACTCAACAGTCTGCCTCAGTTTAGGGCTGCACAGACAGAGAGAACAGAAAGCGTGTTGCTGATTTGTTTCACAGAAGACAATGGGTCACCTGTATCATCTAGATTACCCTCAGAAACCAGCAACTATTTCCGTTATTTGCCAGGCGACGATACAGACCAAATGGGAAAATATGTATTGGGTGAGGTGACCAAAACAAAAAACAAAAACAAAACGTAGGTCAGAGAAGAATGGAACACTGACCGTGACTGCAGACGGTCGTGTGAAACTTGAGACAGCGTCACTGTTGGTTCCACTTCAAGGGAAGTAACCACTATTGTTGGGTCCTCTTGGGGACACACACACACACACACACACACACACACACACTGACACACTACACACACACACACACACACACACACACACACACACACACACACAGAGTGACACACACACACAGAGTGACACACACACACACACACACACACACACACACACACACACACACACACACACACACACAGACACACACACGTTTCACTTTTCAAGTCATCGCGTTTTTATTTTGTTGTTTGTTTGTGTTTTTCTTTTTCGATTGACTCGTTCAAAAATCTCGCAGCTGGAAAACCTGCACGAGAATCATGTGAGCGATAACTCAAACTGACATTATTTATGCATCTCGTCGCAGATGTCTAGATAAGATTTTCAAACAGCCGTGCTTATAAATACGTGTTCTCTCTCTCTCTCTCTCTCTCTCTCTCTCTCTCTCTCTCTCTCTCTCTCTCTCTCTCCAATTAGTTAGACGATTATAGTACTTAGCAGCGACAGGAATGAACATTGACTGTTAATGTTAACTGCCTCTACCGTTGTAAAATAAAGATTCATTGATTCATTAATTCTCTCTCCGGCCGCTATGTCTGTCTGTCTGTCTGTCTCTCTCTCTCTCTCTCAAAGGAGCATATAAAAGCGAGGCCGCCAAAACATTTTTGATGCTTGAGTGGTTTCGATTGTTTCAGAAGAGAAAAAAGTTTAATTTCACGGTTGAGTGAACTTTAGAGTGGTTTGCACATCACACAATGTGGGACGGGAATGGAAAGAAGCATCGTTTGTAGCAGGCTGCCCCAGCGAAAACTGAGACACTGGTCGATTTTGTATGGTTCGTGATACCTGCACTGAGCAGTTCAGTCGGTCGACTCGAAGGGCATTGTGGTAAATCAGTACAAGCCTGATCGAAAACTAAACACTGCTACGTGTGCCGTCAGTTGGTAATAGAGCGTGGGTGGGTGGGTGGGTGTTTGGGAGTTTTACGTCCTTTTCCACCACATAAGGGTGATACCAAAGACGGGTAATAGAGCGTAAGCGCCATGAAGTGGATCAGCACTTAGGTCGTTTTTACCATTTGTAGGAAGACGTGTATTTAGTGCCGAACTATTACCTGACAAGAGTGTGTAGCACGTGCTCATGATGTGCGGTAAGTGCAGAGTAGTCGTGTGTGTACGAGTGCTAGTGATTATAATTGTGTAATTTCTGTTTCTGAGGTGTGATTTACTGAAGTGTTTCCTAAAGGAGCTAATGTTGCCATTCTTACGCTCACAGATCGTTCTCAGCTGTTTTCGTGGTGTCTATCTTCACACCACTTAGACACCAGGACAGTGACAACGTCTATGATGCTGGCACTGAGCCAACAGAAGCGTACTTGATGAAGCGGTGAATACACTAAGCCCCCCCCCCCCCAAGTAGTGTAACAACTTTGTAGAATTTGAATGTCCGGCCGCTCGCGCAAGGTGTAAACAACTTTGTATCGCATTACGGAGCTGTACTAATCATCAAGATAGAGTATTTCGAGCGCACAGGCACACTCACGAGCGAAAGTGTTCCAAACTATAAACTGGCTCTGCAAAGATGGAATAAGCCTATTTAACAGTCTAAGTATAACCACCCTCTGTGTCAGTACATGCACTAACTCTACTACTGCCACCACGCAACGTCTGGGGGGGAGCCAGGGTGGCCGAATGGTAGAGCGTTGGACTTCTAATGCTCGGGTCGTGAGTTCGTATCCCGGTTGGGGCCAAATATTTGTGCTGGCTTTTTCATCGTTGCCCCGTCTTTGATATCACTCGTACTGATGTGGTAGAAAAGGACGTTAAACTCCCAAACACCCACCCACCCATCCACCCACCCACCACGCAACGTCTGCCACCGGCACTGACACGGGAGTGCAGAAACCTCAATTACTTCATTTTCGCCATATTTTCTTTAGGTGTCTGTGCCATTCGTACTTGACTCTTTCAGCCTGTCTGGTGTTCCGTACAGCAGCAGAAATTAACTGGAGCAAAATTAATACATTTAAAAAAAAGTGGAAGAAACCGTCTGTTTCTCCACCAAAGCAAACACGATTATCTGCCCTTTAAGTTGCGCACTGGAGCGTGTAATGACCAGTCTGCATGAAGTGCTGGCCAAAGCACCGTGTTCACCGCACCCCCAAAAAACCCGGCTCACGAACCACGCCACAGAAAACAGTATGACGTGAGGACACACCACTTTCCCCCCGCCAGTAACAGCTAATTTGGAGCGAGTTTGACTCTAGTGTTTTGAAATCAGACGTCAGAGCAGCTCGTCGTCAGTCGGCAGATTACAGACGATCCGGTCTTGCGCACTCTTGCCTTGTGATCTCGTCTTCCTAACTGAAATTACACGTTCCTCCGAAAGATAGAGAGGTTGAAAGCCGGTGCTAGCGAGAAATCTCTCCTCCCAGGGCCCTGTAAAACACTTGTGCATCTTTCATGTGTTTTTGATGACCCGTTGGAGTGCTTATTTTGGAATGAAGCAAACAGCAAAAGCAGACTGCGTGCCGCTCCGCTCGCGTGTTTCCGAGAGAGACATTCTGCTAGGGTCAGTGTTTGAAGATCTTTGCACGGTTCTCTCGCTGGAGACACACGTATTCCCGTGGATAACGTTAAGGGTGGGTGGGTGGGTGTTTGGGGGGGGGGGGGTTAACGTCCTTTTCCACAACATACGGGTGATATCAAACACGGGGCAGCGATGAAAGTGTCAGCACAAATATTTGGCCCCAGCCGGGATACGAACGCAAGACCCGAGAACTGGAAGTCCAACGCTCTACCATTCGGCCACCCCGGCTCCCCGTGGATAACGTTAAAGAAGAAGAAGAAGAAAAAGAAGAAGAAGAAGCAAACAACAACAACAACGACAACACCAACAACATCATCAACAACAACATCAACAGCAACGACAACAACAACACAAACAACAACAACTCAATGCATGAGTCTAAAGACAAATATTTTACGTTTTTGTTTCATAAAACAGACGATAAAGTATTTTGTTGAATTCAAACCATACTATTTTTTTCAGGTGCATCGTCGATTTGCCGTCACACTGAATTAAACTTGATTTGGTGAGCGCATTTTGTTGTAATGTATGTATCATCTATTGCTATCAACTTGCTAAAGCTGGTCCTATGGAAACTGTCTCACTGGTTTAGCGACAGGGGTATGCACGCTACCCATGCTGGAAGGCATTACGTAGTAAACTGTACGACTGAGCTCCAGCAAACTTGGTTTCGTGCAATTTTGAAAATGCCATCTTTTTGCGAATATAAAATGAAAATGGTGACAGTGCTTGGTTGACTGGTTGGTTGGTTGGCCGTTTTAATAATAATAATAATAATAATGAGGATTTGTCTGGCGCCCAACCTCCTGCTGGAGCTCTGGGCGCCTCACAATAGTAGGGTGGAAATACATACACATGAAATACGTCACATTACATACACATGAAATACACGTCACATACACGTTACATACACACAGCTATGATACATCCTAACACGACATCCTAAAATGGCAATGATGGTAATCAATATTTCTTTGTTAACAGTCCACTCAAACAACATTAACATGCTCAGCCAAAACCTGGAGCGGTAACAGTATCCCTTGATCCATCTTAACACACTTCGTACCGCACACGAGTATCCCACGTTTCTGACTCTTTTTCGGTTTTGGCCTTGTATGCGAAAATCAGGCAAGATAAACGCTTCTTTGACGGCTCTTAGTCTTACTGCAGCAAACACAAGTATAATCAAAGTGCAACACTCCCACTAAGCCAAATTTAAATCCACGCACACATAAATTATTTATGTTTTTTTTTTTTTGACGTCACTGGTGCACAACCCTAAACGTACTTGGTAGGGATTGAGCTAACTTCTCTATTGGCTTCAGAGAACATTTCTGTTTTTTTGTTTGTTTTTTTCAGTTTTTCAGTCTCTTCCTCGAGGCCAACCCAGCATATGAGAGAGTGTCGGCGTAACAGAGCTTACAAGGAGGCGGGTGCACTTCCTTGCCAGAGAAAGCGTGATCAAGTTTGTTCAGCACAAATTGTCGTGGTTAATTAAGATGAAAAACCGCCGACGAGCGGCTAATGAGAGAAGCATGTGTTTAGTCTGGCAAATCAGCGTTTGTTGTGGAATATGCTCTCCGTCCGTTTACATTGGAAATCTCGCGTTTATGCGGCTGCTGTAGGGAAAGAAAGAGTAAATAAAGCAGTTGTTTAGAAAATCGTGATTTCAGTCGTGTGTTGTTAAAAATGCAAAGGTCTTGCAGTGCGAAAGGTAACTTGCGTACACGAGAAGTAGACAAGGGAGATAAGAGAGGGGGGAAGTACATGTACAGACACAATACAACTAAAAACACACGAGAAGTAGACAAGGGAGATAAGAGAGGGGGGGAAGTACATGTACAGACACAATACAACTAAAAACACACGAGAAGTAGACAAGGGAGATAAGAGAGGGGGGAAGTACATGTACAGACACAATACAACTAAAAACACACGAGAAGTAGACAAGGGAGATAAGAGAGGGGGGAAGTACATGTACAGACACAATACAACTAAAAACACACGAGAAGTAGACAAGGGAGATAAGAGAGGGGGGAAGTACATGTACAGACACAATACAACTAAAAACACACGAGAAGTAGACAAGGGAGATAAGAGAGGGGGGAAGTACATGTACAGACATAATACAACTAAAAACACACGAGAAGTAGACAAGGGAGATAAGAGAGGGGGGAAGTACATGTACAGACACAATACAACTAAAAACACACGAGAAGTAGACAAGGGAGATAAGAGAGGGGGAAGTACATGTACAGACATAATACAACTAAAAACACACGAGAAGTAGACAAGGGAGATAAGAGAGGGGGGAAGTACATGTACAGACACAATACAACTAAAAACACACGAGAAGTAGACAAGGGAGATAAGAGAGGGGGAAGTACATGTACAGACACAATACAACTAAAAACACACGAGAAGTAGACAAGGGAGATAAGAGAGGGGGGAAGTACATGTACAGACACAATACAACTAAAAACACACGAGAAGTAGACAAGGGAGATAAGAGAGGGGGGAAGTACATGTACAGACACAATACAACTAAAAACACACGAGAAGTAGACAAGGGAGATAAGAGAGGGGGGAAGTACATGTACAGACACAATACAACTAAAAACACACGAGAAGTAGACAAGGGAGATAAGAGAGGGGGGAAGTACATGTACAGACACAATACAACTAAAAACACACGAGAAGTAGACAAGGGAGATAAGAGGGGGGAAGTACATGTACAGACACAATACAACTAAAAACACACGAGAAGTAGACAAGGGAGATAAGAGAGGGGGGAAGTACATGTACAGACACAATACAACTAAAAACACACGAGAAGTAGACAAGGGAGATAAGAGAGGGGGAAGTACATGTACAGACACAATACAACTAAAAACACACGAGAAGTAGACAAGGGAGATAAGAGAGGGGGGAAGTACATGTACAGACACAATACAACTAAAAACACACGAGAAGTAGACAAGGGAGATAAGAGAGGGGGGAAGTACATGTACAGACACAATACAACTAAAAACACACGAGAAGTAGACAAGGGAGATAAGAGAGGGGGGAAGTACATGTACAGACACAATACAACTAAAAACACACGAGAAGTAGACAATGACAATGACAATGACAATGACAATGATCCTTTATTTATCAACGGTAAAGCAATTGGCACAATTACCATTTTCAAACTTGCCGTTGCTACTCTAAATTACAAAAGAAAGAAAGAAAAAGAAAAAAGAAGAAAAAAATCAAGCATTTAAAACTGACAAGAAAAAAAAAAGAAGAAAAAAGTCAAGGACAATCATGAAGCAAAACAACTAAATATAAGCCAAAAAGTGAAGAGAAAAAAAAATCGCCTGTATAAGAGACTACATCTACGTTTAAACAAAGTAAAAAAACACACACACACACACACACACACACACACACACACACACACACACACACACACAAAACACACACACACACACACACATCCTCTCTCTCTCTCTCTCTCTCTCTCTCTCACACACACACACACACACACACACACACACACACACACAGAGCAGGTGTCATTACAATACATGTATGTCAAGTCGAGCAAAACAATGGATGGTCTATACAAAGTGGTGTCGATACTAAGAGATGGGAAGCCGGGCCGTGCATAAAGTGTGTTCTATACAGTCATGTGATTGATTGCGTGCACGGCTACAAGTGAGTTGATCTAGGGATCGGAGCAGGAGAGCAAATACCTGAAGAATTTTTCCTTAAACAGAGAGAGCGACGTTGCGTTTTTGACAGTTGGCGGGACAAGGGAGATAAGAGAGGGGGAAGTACATGTACAGACACAATACAACTAAAAACACACGAGAAGTAGACAAGGGAGATAAGAGAGGGGGGAAGTACATGTACAGACACAATACAACTAAAAACACACGAGAAGTAGACAAGGGAGATAAGAGAGGGGGGAAGTACATGTACAGACACAATACAACTAAAAACACACGAGAAGTAGACAAGGGAGATAAGAGAGGGGGGAAGTACATGTACAGACACAATACAACTAAAAACACACGAGAAGCAGACAAGGGAGATAAGAGAGGGGGGAAGTACATGTACAGACACAATACAACTAAAAACACACGAGAAGTAGACAAGGGAGATAAGAGAGGGGAAGTACATGTACAGACACAATACAACTAAAAACACACGAGAAGTAGACAAGGGAGATAAGAGAGGGGGGAAGTACATGTACAGACACAATACAACTAAAAACACACGAGAAGTAGACAAGGGAGATAAGAGAGGGGGGAAGTACATGTACAGACACAATACAACTAAAAACACACGAGAAGTAGACAAGGGAGATAAGAGAGGGGGGAAGTACATGTACAGACACAATACAACTAAAAACACACGAGAAGTAGACAAGGGAGATAAGAGAGGGGGAAGTACATGTACAGACACAATACAACTAAAAACACACGAGAAGTAGACAAGGGAGATAAGAGAGGGGGGAAGTACATGTACAGACACAATACAACTAAAAACACACGAGAAGTAGACAAGGGAGATAAGAGAGGGGGAAGTACATGTACAGACACAATACAACTAAAAACACACGAGAAGTAGACAAGGGAGATAAGAGAGGGGGGAAGTACATGTACAGACACAATACAACTAAAAACTAGTCAAAGGTCTTGCAGTGCGAAAGGTAACTTGCGTACACGAGAAGTAGACAAGGGAGATAAGAGAGGGGGAAGTACATGTACAGACACAATACAACTAAAAACACACGAGAAGTAGACAAGGGAGATAAGAGAGGGGGAAGTACATGTACAGACACAATACAACTAAAATGTTTGTTTTCTTGGTTGTTTATCAAAATGGCAAGATTAAAAATTGATCGTAAGTTTTCAAATAAAGTTATTTCAATCTCTCTCTCTCTCTCTCTCTCTCTGAAGACTTCTTGTAAGATAGGCAGAGATGCCTACAAGAATTATCCTAATAAACGTTTCATCATCATCATCATCATCTCTCTCTCTCTCTCTTAATATTAATTTTCTTTGCTGGATGTGTTTTAGTAGTGTGTGTAGCAACGGCAAGTTTGTAAATTGACGTTCTTCTCTGTCAAAACTTTAACCGTTGGGAGATAAAGTTTCATCATCATCATCATCATCATCATATCTCTCTCTCTCTCTCTCTCTCAGTTTCACTCCCCCTGACCCCCCCCACCCCCCCCCCACCCCCTCCACTTGCTCTCAACCTTCCGGCTGCTCACTTTCTCAGTCTAACTCTCTCTAATACCTTTACCTTTGCACTTCGAAGCTGAGACGTTCCCATTATTTCTTCCGGAGTATTGCCAATGGCTGGATCCTGTTTCGAAATTAATCTTCATATCCGCGTTGCCGTCTTTTCTCAGCCTCAAATTACTGGGTAACGTGATTCGCGCATGGGCACAAGATACCAGCGATCAGGATCTGCAATGGAAAGCTAACTACGTTGGCGAAATGGAAACGGCACATGAAAAGAATGTAACAAAACCCCCCTGTCATTTCCTTCTGGAGAGGCTGGGCATTTTTTTTTCCCATCCCAGAATATTTGTATTAATCTGATTAAGAGGAAGTTGATCTTGGGGAGTCTCAGAGAAAGTGCTTTCAAAGAACTGATACCCTGCGGGGTGTGTGTGTGTGTGTGTGTGTGTGTGTGTGTGTGTGTGTGTGTGTGTGTGTGTGTTCTCAGACGCGTCTACATAACAAGTGACCAGGGTTTTGTTGAAGTTTGCCTTGTTACAAATTGCAATTCTTTTCTACGTTCTTCTTTGCAGGGATATCTGATGCCAAGCACGGCGGATCAACCTGCTGAGCTTATTGCAGTATTTTACTTTGTTAAACAATGTAGGTCTGGCGAACGTGTGGCTTGAATAGCTGTGCTTGTGATTAATCACCTTGCTGTTCACTTTGCACTTTAGCAAAACTGAACTAATTTCACTGTAAGAAGATGAGCCGATAGCTGATACGTATTTCAACCTACATAAAAACCGCTTCTTTTTTTTTTTTTTGGAGGCCGTGCCTCTGTATTTGACTCTGTGTCTGTATTTGTGTTTCTGTGTCTCCGCGTCTCTGCGTCTCTCGGTTTGTCGCTCTGTCTCCGTGTCTCTGTGTTTCTCTTTGTCGGTCTGTCGCTCTATCTCTGTGTCTCTGTGTGTCTCTTTGTCGGTCTGTCGCTCTGTCTCTGTGTCTCTCGGTCTGTCTCCGTGTCTCTGTGTGTATCTTTGTCTGTCGGCCTGTCTCTGTGTCTCAGTGTGTCTCTGTGTGTCGGTCTGTCTCTGTGTCTCTGTGCGTCTCTTTGTCTGTCGGCCTGTATCTGTGTCTCTGTGTATCTCTCGGTCTGTCGGTCTGTCTCTGTGTCTCTGTGTGTCTCTTTGTCGGTCTGTCGCTCTGTATCTGTGTCTCTGTGTGTCTCTCGGTCTGTCTCCGTGTCTCTGTGCGTCTCTTTGTCTGTCGGCCTGTCTCTGTGTATCTCTCGGTCTGTCGGTCTGTCTTCGTGTCTCTGTGTGTCTCTTTGTGTGTCGGTCTGTCTCTGTGTCTCTCTTTGTCTGTCGGCCTGTCTCTGTCTGTGGGTGTGTCTCTGTGTCGGTCTGTCTCTCTGTCTGTCGGTGTGTGTTTCTGTCTCTGGCTGTCCGACGGTCTGTCTGTCTGTCTGTCTGTCTCTCTCTCTCCCCCCCCCCCCCACACACACACCCCTCCCTCTTTTTCATCATCTGTTCCATTATTAACGTGATTTTGCGTGACCGTAGCCGCATTTCATCGCGTTTCTCAACATTTCTTTGCACTATTCAGATGCATCCCAAAGAATGGAAACGAACACTATACTTTAGAAAGTTTAATCCGGTTAAAAAGATTATTTACAGGCAGACGAAACAGGTGCCCCTTGAAACCGATCCTGTCTCTGACAAAAAGAAGGCAGTCTTCTTCAAGTGGTGGTGTTAGGGTCCACGGCATTCTGTTACAGGAACACAACAGGGGATAGGCACATGGAGGCGTTTAAGCGCCTTAGCCAGTGATTAAGCGACACTCAGCAACAACAACAAAAATGTTCAGCCTCGAAAGACAAAAAATAAAAGGTTGTTTATCCGTATTCTCTCTCTCTCTCTCTCTCTCTCTCTCTCTCTCTCTCTCGTGTAAGAGCTAAAACAAGAGAAAGCATTCAGTTAGTAGTTATTACGTAATCAAGTATACATATCAAGGCATGAAATATCCAAGGATCTGCTAGTAACAACTGAACCGACGATTGGTCGGTTGGTTGCTTGACATTGTCTGGCTGTGTGTGTATGTCAGAGTGTGTGTGTGTGTGTGTGTGTGTGTGTGTGTGTGTGTGTGTGCGTGCGTGCGTGCGTGCGGGTGGGTTAAACGTCCTTTTTCACTACACAAGGATGACAGTCTGCAAAGAAGGGAAATTACAACTCCGGCAGAAAGGCGGGGTGGGGGGGGGGGTGTGCTTGGGGGGGGGGGGGTGCTGGGGAGGGGGGAGGGGGGAGGAGGAATGAACGTGTTAACGTCCTTTTCCACTACATAAGGATGACATTCTGCCAAGACAGAAGAACTAGAAACCGATGCAAGTATTTGATTTTCGCGAATATAGTCAGGCAAGGGGAATCCGTCTTGTCTCCTTTCGCCAGCCCTAGCCTACTCTCCGTTGTTTGTCCCTCACAAACTTTGTCACAATTGCTTCAGACCCTCGCCTGTAACGGCCATAACGGAGTGAGCTCCAGTTCATTCTTTACGAGATCAATTCCAGTGCCGAAACCAATACTCTGGCAGTCAATTACAGAGTGACGTCCCTTGAGACGGCCCAAACTGTCAGTTGAGATCTCGCAGCGAGCGTGGAGGGGTTACCGTTCTTGCACAAGGGTTAGCTAACCGGAGGGCCGCGCCTGTCAGCCGATGGAGGGTTAATGACGGACCGAGTGTTAACTTTGTAGACGTGCCCATGCAATATGGCGCCCCCCTGATGAGCAGGGGAGGCGATAGTGCGAGGGGAGAGAAGTGGGCAAAGTAGTCCACTAGTGTGGCTGGAGATCGGGAAAATGAAAAAGCAAGGAGCAAGGAGGGTGGGAGACGGCGGAGGCCGGTGGTTGGAGGGGAACTGGATTAGATGCTGAGAGAGTCTGGGTCATTGCAGGATGTTCTAAAATTAATCCTTTCTCGTGTGAAAAATCATAGCTGATGGTGACTGTCTGACGTTTATGAGGTTTGTCGAATTTAATAATCGTCGCTGAATCGGTTTGGGTGAACCGATGGGATTTTATTCATTGTATTATTTTCGGCCATCATTATCATTCAGAATGGAGCTTAGTCTCTGCATGGTGCACGCTGATCCGCCCCGCAGGACAACAACAACAACAACAACATGCACCAGATACCGTCTGTTGTACTTTACTCTCTTAATAATAAGAGCGGGCGGTCTGTGGTCTAGCGAGACTTGTCACCAATGCGAGAGGTCAGGGGTTTGAGTCCCACTCGGGGCAAAGAAGTTTTCCTTCTCGTATGTGGCACCGTCGGGGGTTCTCTCCGGGTACTCCGGCTTCCTCCCCCTCTGCTTTGGAAATGTTCAGCCCACCAAATTTAAAAAAAGTAAATGCAATTCTAAATTTTGAAATTTAAATAGCTGAGCTGACCCTTCGCACCACATGATTGTAATGTGTTTATATTCAGTGTGTAAGAGAATGCGTGTGATTCACGTGAGCGTGCGTGTTGGGTTCAGTTCGCGGCGCTTTGAGCCGATTCATGAAATTGGGTAAAGCGCCTATACAATAATATTTATTATTATTATTATTATTATTATTATTAATGATAATAACAATGATAACTGAGTATTGTGTGGGCGCTCTACCCAATTTCATGAATCGGCTCAGTCACAGCGTTGCGAGCTGAACCCAACACGCACGCTCACGTGAATCACATGCATTCTCTCGCACACTGGACATGAACACATTACAACCACGTGGCGCGAATTTACATTTCGGAATTTAGAATTGCATTTATGTTCAAATGTTGTGGGCTGAACATTTCCAAAGCAGAGGGGAAGGGAGCCGGAGTAGCCGGAGAGAACCCCATACAATCGGCCCCAATGAACGGTGCCAGGCACGAGAAAGAAAAATTCTTTGCCCGGAGTGGGACTCGAACCTGACCTTTCGCTTTGGCGACAAAGTCTGTTCACCACCAGGCCACCGACCCCCCCCCCCCCACCCCGCCGACCCCCCACCCCCCGCCCCTAAAGTTTTTCACTCGAGCCGCAATGCCGGTATGAAAGTAATAATTTGTAGATTCCTCTTGCAGAACTGACGATCTCGAACCTTTCGTGTTTTTGCAAAGATGTCAGGCAGTTGCTCCTATCAGCAACAATGACGTCATTTTGGAAGGGCATTCAGCAAGAGGAACGCATCAATTTCAGTCTCTTACCTCCCTTACGGTGACGCAACCTTCGCCGATCAGGGGTTATGACAAACAGGAAAGCAAATGATAGTAATCTCGGAGGGACAGAAAGGAGCTGCGGAGAAGATTTTTTTTTTTTTTTTTTTTTGGGGGGGGGGGGGGAGGGAGGGTACGGACGAAGGGTGAGATCACGGGATGAAGTCAAAATGGGCGCTAGTGTTTCCTGTGTGACTCCGCTCCAAAATAATGGTAGCACAGAGTGCTTCTGAGTAGCAGCACTGAATGTTTCCATTCAGTTTCAAATTCCAAGTTTCAAATTTGAGTAACACCGAGTGTTTCCAACGGACTGTGGTTTGCCGGCGTGAATATGAGACTAAAAGACACTCACCGGGCGTAGTAGATGGAGTCTGTGATTTTGATTATGACAAAGACTATATTTTTTTGAAATGTGTGATAACTTTAAATAGTTATTCTAAATTATGTATATCATCAATACTAAGACTATTTGATGCGACATTTAATTCAGAAAAATCTTTTTCTTAATTGTAGCGTTTATTGTGCATTATTTTATGTGAATTTGGAAGTGTTCAGCCCACCAAAATTTGAAAAAACAAATGCAATTCTAAATTCCGAAATGTCCGAGCTGACCCTTCGCATCACGTGATTGTAAGGTGTTTATGTCCAGTGTGTGAGAGAATGCGTGTGATTCACGTGAGCGTGCATGATGTTGGGTTCAGTTCTCGGCGCTTTGAGCCGATTCATGAAATTGGGTAAAGCGCCTATACAATACTCATTATTATTATTATTATTAATTTTTTGTATTATTGTTTTGTTTGTCCACCACAAGTAAATTTTCCACTGGGATAATATAGATGCATTTGATTTGATTTGATTTGATTTGATTTGATTTGAGGGGCCAACAACTTTGACTAACGCGTCACTAGAATGCAAAGACGAATGCATGCTCACATTTCAATCGTATATATAATAATCATCGGTTAATGTGACAGCCGTCATCATCGCCGGGAAAATGTTTGAAGCTGAGTAGCACCCGAAACACTCACGCCAATTTTGACTGCATCCCCTGGAGGTGAAGAGAGTGTGAGGAGATCCAGGGAACAGATCCAAGTACTTGCAGATGTAATGACGGCCCATGGATGACGCACCCAGTCTCTCTATCAGATCGGCGAGTTGGGTTGCAGTGTCTGTAGTGTTTGTGTTCCTGTCACTAGCGTGTCCTACAAGGATCTCTCTGTCTTTCTTCCCTGACACGGCCTTGGGTCTTCTGTTCTGTCGTCAGTGTGTGTCGTGGTGACGTGATGTTCCTTGCCGGCGCAATTCAGTGTGTGGCACGGTTTTTATGCTGTGCTCATTAGAGATTCGAGACTGAATAGCGAGTTGACTTTGCGTTTTATATTATCGTGCATTTCATGTTTGAGGGCTACTGGGTGCCACAGAAAAACTCTGTGTGTGTGTGTGTGTGTGTGTGTGTGTGTGTGTGTGTGTGTGTGTGTGTGTGTGTTGTGTCTGTGATGAAAACTATAAACTTGAATTCAGATTTGAATTCGATTGCCGTGAGTGTGTGTGTGTGTGTGTGTGTGTGTGTGTGTGTGTGTGTGTGTGTGTGTGTGTGTGTGTGTGTGTGACAGATACGTGCTTTTCTTGGATTACTTCCATGAGCACACTGTTACTTGTGGCAGGCATTGTCCCATGGGATGCGTTGTCTCTGCTTTCTAAACCATTGTAATTAAAACAACAAGCAGTTACAGTCTAAACCTTTTAACAAAATTAAGAAGTTACTCCAAAAAAAAAAAAAAAAAAAGAAGAGAAAACTCATTTCCGTTTTCTCTGACGTTTGACTGAAATAGTAAAGGCTGAGGGGTAAAAAACAGAATGAGCAGGAGAAAGGAAGAGTTTGTGGTTTTTTTATTATTATTTTTTTTTTTGGTTCGCTTTTCCTTGCTGGACTGAATGAAACCACTTACGTGCACCCGCTCAGAAAGAGTAGTTTGAACCAACGAGGAACTCGCACTAGAACCTATAGCCATTTGTGCTGGCTTCTTCTAGTGTACCGTCTTTCAAGTTCTTCTGATAACAAGAGATTTTGAGTGACATGCGTTAAGACTTTTTCTTGTCTTTCTTTGACATCTCTCAGCTGCATCTGAGGCTGAGACTTTTTTGGTGCGAGTTCCAATTATGTCGGTTCCGAGGATCAAATCAATTTCTACAGCTAATTAGTCAAGCACAAAAACTGAAACAAAGGATCCGTTTGCAGCAATAAGACGTGAAGTGCGGGAGCAGGACAAAAAAAAAAAAAAAAAAAAAAAAAAGAAGAAGAAGAAAAAGATGTTTAATCAATTCTGACTGCAAAGAGGGTAAGGCGAAGATGGGTAATGAGAAAGCACAGACAGCAGAAGTCAATGCGGATGGCTGTGGGCTTCATTCAGCATGACTGTCTCATTAGTCCAAACGACTCTTGATTGAGTCCATTAAGGAAATGACTTGATATGAACATCTACCGTTCCCTTGCTCATACTGTTCACTCCTTACGCTGTTATAATAATAGTGATGACGATGACGATGATGATGAGGTTAGGTGTGTTTTTGTTTGAGGCTTTACTGAACACCCCTTTCCAGCACATGTTTATGGGTGATATCAAAGACGGGGCACCGACGGAGAAAAAAAGCCAGCACACATATTTGGCCCCAGCCGAGATTCGAACTCACGACCGACCCGAGCATTGAAAGCCCAACGCTCTAGACGATGATGATAATAATGAATAATAATGACAATGATGATGATGATAATAATACTGCACCCTTTCACACTCTTTTATTCATCACTCAAAACAAATTTCCCAAAGGGGACGATCAGTAATTTCAGTTGGAGAAGAGGAAGAAGAACGAACGAACGAACGAACGAACGAAAGAAAGAAAGAGAGAAAGAAAGAAAGATAGAAAGATAGAAAGAATAGTTAGTTATTTAGGGCTTAACGCCGCGCAAGCAACAAAGACTAATTCGCGTCTAGAAAGAAAGAAAGAAAGAAAGAAAGAAAGAAATTAATATCTTTATTACCATTTCCCATTTCCATCACTAAAACTGGCGCCACTGATGTGACCAGAAACGCACGAAATGAAACGAAAATCTTTGGTGGTTACAACGAAGTTCATTGCATGGTGACTCAAAATCAAAACTTCTTGCACTCCCCCCCCCACCCCCCCCCCCCTTCTGCCCCCTCCACGTGTGGTGTCAGACCCCTATAGGGTTGCTTGTTTGTCTACGGCTTCTGAGGGCGAAGGGAGCAGGCAGAATCTGATGAGATTTTCAGGTTTTCGTTTCGGTCCCCTGTCGGATCATCTTTAGGCCCGACGGGACTTCTTGTCTTGGAGTTGTCGGGTATTAATCCAGACAAGGTCCCCCTAATGCTCTCCCTTGGTGCGCCCTCTAGTGTTAATTAATTTGACAGAGGCCCCCGCTAACCGCGCATGATGCCAAAAGGAGAGAAAGAATTTTTGGGAGGGAGATCAGTTTGGGGTTTGAGGAGGGGGCGGGGGATGCAAGGAGGGGGGGGGGGGGTTGTGGTCTGCGTATTTAGTAATTTATTACATTGAAAAGAAACTTTACCTGCACTTCTGCCGTGAACGTTTATTGTGCTTGCTCGTCCTAGGAACATCAAAGAGTGAATGTTTCAAATGCAGAATATTTTGCTAGTCAACCACATTCTAGAGTTTAGCCCGAAGAATCACGTGGTCTGTGGTGTTGGGACAGCATGCAGTCTCCTCAGGTTTGAGTGGATGGGTGGGCTCAGTGGGGTTGTTTGAGAGTTTAACGTCCTTTTCCACCACTTACGGGCGACATAAGAGACCTGGCAACGAGAAACGGCCAACACCGTGAGAAATATTCGCGGCCGCCCCGCCGGGATTCGAACTCACGACCCCGAGCATTGAAAGTCCAACGCTCTACCATTTGGCTATCCCGGCTTCCTGCCCCTCAGGTTTGGGGAGATTGTTCGGGCTAACACATGTTCAAATCGTCGTTACACCAAAGAAATTTACTCTCGACAAGCACAGGTGGGATAAATCGAGATTTCAGCTGTTGCAAGTATCTCAAAATGTATAGCTGTACTCACATATCTCGTTCGTCAAGGGCGCTTCAGTTCAGTAAAGTTAGAAAAAAATCAACACATCAGTATTTAGAGGACCCCTAGACAGGTGGGTGGGGTGCGTGGGTGTTTGGGACTCTCACGTCCTTTTCCACCACGCCGCATCCCGAGCTGGATAACCTAATCACAGGTACAGTCTGTCTGGCTCTAACCCGTGCTGTCGTGCATCAGAGAGCATGTGATTTTTCGGCTTTGTCCCAAGACTGTTTACAGAATTAGAAAATATGTTTTATACGCCAAGTGGCGCACTCGTCGGATAGACAGTGTCAGTAAATACATTTTCGAGGGTTTCGTGCAAGAACAGACTATCTCTCGTCTTTCTGTCTGTATCGATAGTATCTTCTGGCAGGGAACCCTCCGGCCATTATTAGTGCGTACACCTCAACAATTTCAACCGTATGGCAACTCCCTTCCAACTTCAATCGCGCGTAGGTGAACATTTGTTTATTTGTTTGTTTGTCGCTGCCAATCTGCGTACAAGCACGCGCACTAGCACTCACGTGCACGTGCCAGTGCGCTAAATAAACACTTTGCGCACCTCGTGAAGTCCTTCGCCTGGAAACCAGATCTCCTGCACGTGACGCTCGGTAAAGACTTGGTTTGTTTTTTCTCCAGTCTGCTTGGTTTCTGTTTCTTCGGTTTGTTGGTACAGTGCTGTGTCCAACTTCATTACTTGGTGCTTGGTGTGTGTTGATGGGGAGAACTTTTTGGGGGGCGGTACTGACGTTTAGGGTGATGTGTGTTGATGGGGAGAACTTTTTGGGGGGCGGTACTGACGTTTAGGGTGATGTGTGTTGATGGGGAGAACTTTTTGGGGGGCGGTACTGACGTTTAGGGTGATGTGTGTTGATGGGGAGAACTTTTTGGGGGGCGGTACTGACGTTTAGGGTGATGTGTGTTGATGGGGAGAACTTTTTGGGGGGCGGTACTGACGTTTAGGGTGATGTGTGTTGATGGGGAGAACTTTTTGGGGGGCGGTACTGACGTTTAGGGTGATTTGGACATGAAGGAATGATTCTTCTCATTGAGAGTTCTGCGACTTTCTTATGGACCTATCCTTCGTTGCCGCTGCTCTTCTCATGGATCCGTTCTAGAGAAGTATACTGTTGTAGAGATCGCGAAAAGCCACTGCATTTCGAAGGAAATTTCTAGACCATCCCAGAACATGCTGGTGCAGTAACGTCAGTAGATTAGTCACCTTGGAAAGATTTCGAACTTGCCAGTAAGTTGAGGAATGTTCTAGATCTGACCTGTTTAGTACATAAGCAGCCCTGCACAGCGTTCTGGATGTTTCTTCTTTCATGAATTTGTTCTCCACGCATCTTCTGTTAATAAAGAATTGGAGTTGTATCCTTTTGTATCCCGTGTCTTCTCATGCGAGTGCACCAAGAGAGCGACATAGCAGGAGTAAAATTCAACGCATACGTAGCTCTGTTTTTGTCACGTTCAAACGCTGTTTTAAAAGCCATCTATTTAAAACCGAGAATTAGTATATTTGCTGGGTTTTTTTCGCCACATAACTTGCAGCTTGGTACATTGCCTACACGGCTGTTGCCTATGTTCGTCAGTGTGCGTGTGCGTATGTAAGCTGTTTTCTACGCGTATTCCGCATTTGTCTCTTGGTGTGGAGTGTTCAGTTTGTTCTTATGTGGTTGCTTTATGCTGCCTGTGTGTCGTCGACTGTACCTGTTTTGAGTTTTGTCTGTATGTACGGCGCTTAGAGTATGTTGTGTAGTGACATGTGTAAACGCCCCATAACGTGAGTCTCCTGTATTATTATCATTTTATTTGTTTGTTTATTTGTGCCCTGGCGAACTTGGAAGGTTCTCCAGCCGATATTTTGGCTCAAACCATTTCCTTGTCTGTTGTTCTCCCAAGCGTGTTTGAACATTTTTTTCTGATTTTTGTTCTTATGACCATGGAATTTTGTTTGTGGGTGGGTGGGTTGTTGGGTGTTTTGGGAGTTTAAAGTCTTTTTTTCCACCACGCATGGGTGATATCAAAGACGGGACAAGGAGGAAAAAGCCAGTACAAATATTTGGCCCCAGTCTGAAATTTTGCTTATGTTTCTTTCAGAGTTGTTACTTCTTTTTTTTACAACTTTATTATCCCCTTCGGGAAAATCGGGCTGCTTCCCCTGGGGGAAGCGCGTCGCCGCGGTGCAGCGCCACCCAATACCTATCCTTTTTTAACAGTTTTTTTTCTTGATACGATGCTTTTACTGACGCAAATCATGTCTGGCCCCTATTTCTCAGTGTTGGCAGTTGACTTTGTAGTGGCATTGCGGTGACGAATCTTCTATTTACAGGAATCCGCCGGTTCAGAATGACAAGATATCAGTCACGATCACATATTTTGTATCCCTTTGTTTGTCATGGCAATAAGTACTTTTTCCAGTTTTTGAAATAGATGTCTCTCTCTCACGTCAAGATCAGTCGTCATCTTTACTGATTCTGGCGACTCCACGATGTATACCAGTTTGGTTTATTCCGGCAACTTTTGTACATCGACATTTCTAGAACAGAGTTAAGCCAGGTATTATTATCTATGATTCCTTTTCCCCCTCTGGATTTCCACTGTTTTCACTGGAGTAGCCTGCTTAGTATCACTGCTGGCAGGCCGTACAATGGTTTGTTTGCTCGCCGTCACCCCCCACTTGGAAAAACGACATCATTACAGGAAGCGATCGATACTCTGCTCGGTTAAGGCCCTTTGACCCCCCCTCCCCCCCCCATCCCCTTTCCATCCGCTACCTCCCTCCCCTAACCCTGTCCCCCATCCCCCAGTATCCCCAGCCCCACCCACTTCCTGTCTCTGTCACTCCTAATGCTGACGTTCTGCTGTCCCCATCATCCAAAGCTTCTACCCCCCTCTTCCAAGCAAAAACTTCCACCCCCCCCTCCCCCCCGCCCACCCACCCTACACACACAACACACACACACCGCCTTCCACCACCAGCCCTTTTCCGTATCCCACACCAAAGCACATTAAGCATGTTCGATGCAATTAGCGAGGATTACTCCCCTTCCTTGAGTAAAATGGTCAGAGTGAAAAAAAAAAAAAAAAAAAGGAAAAAAAAAAAAAAAACGCCTGAGGAGTCGGAGACTGGAGATCGCCCGCAAAGGAAACATGCATGCACACTCGATTGATCTTTCGGGCAACGGCGGCAATGTGATGTATGCACATTTTGCGGGTGCTATATTTGCGCATTTTTTAGGTGCATGCTTGGCATCACTGAACTAAAACAAAAATACACTCAGTGTTACTATGACCGTTTTGGAACTTTGTCAAATGTGTGAATTTGAGGTTTGGGTTTAACTTTTGTCCGCCACGAAAGTGAGATCGAAGGCCGGCGATGGTGCCTAAACTGGAAACGGAGATTCGAACCCACATCCTTCCGATCAGTGTAGGGTCCAACGCTGACTCAGTCATCTGAACCACTCATTCAGCCCAGAGAAGTAATTACAATTTAGTATGTAATAGGAATGGAACAAAATAGTAAGTCACCCATCTTTTGCCCCACCAAAACTGGTGTTTAAGTCTTTAATCGCACGCAATAATATAATTCCTAAGAAAAATTTGAAATCTTTAGGCGAACACTGTTTCCGGTTTACCACTCGGGCCAATGGCCTGGAACTCAGTCGCAGCCTGCTACCGTGAGACAGCAGCCTACTCTGTCATATTTCAAATCAGGGCTTAAAACTTCAAGTATCTGTTTCAATTTGCCTTCTACTGACTCATGCCGCATGCAGCCGTGGTGTCTGCTGTTTTATGATGTGTTCCATGTGTGTGTGAGTGTTGTGTGAATGCTCAATGAGTTGATGTATTTTCAAGAATACTGTATCAATGTGATTTATTACTACTACTACTACTATGTAAATTGTGCGTACGGCGTACGCCTCAGTACCAAACGAGAGTGCTCAGCTTCGCAAACGAAAACCTGGAAACAGCAAGCAGAAGCACTCAAAGAAGAAGACGACGCAGGGGTCGGAAATGGCTCCAATGGATCCAAAGACACTGCAACCCTCTAACGATGCAGCTAAGTGCTCAAATGGCCCGCGGCACTGAAAGAATATCTTGACTCCAACCAGCACGTGTCGTGACGGAGCCATCGCCGTCAGGCCGGTGTTCGTAGCTCGAAGAGGGATTAGGGAAAAAGAGGATTGAGTTTCAAGCTTGCGGACATTTCGCCGTCTGAGTTGATCGGAGTTATAGACATTCTTACCCTCCCTAAAACTCTTTTAAAGATTCTTAAAATTACAGAAGTAAGAACTAAACAACACTAGAAGTCAATGAATCAATGAACCTTTTTTTAACAACGGTAGAGGCAGCTGAGGTCATTCTTTGATTTATCCAGATTTACAACAAGACCAAGACGGTGTACAGTGTGATACAGTATATCAATCTGGGTTTGCAGGCCCCTCACTGTATCTGAAAAGAGAGCCACGTAGAGGCAGCTGAGGTCAGATAGTCAGTTTTCAAACCTGCCGTTGCCAAAAACTATTATCTAAGTACTAATAAGGAATAAAACAAACAAACAAGCACATAAACGCACAAAAAAACAACAGCAGACAAACAAACGAACGAACAAACGACGAGCAGATGTTGCAAACACACACACACACACACACACACACACACACACACACACACACACACACACACACACAATTATTCTTGCAGTAAAGGAATTAACGAACTTTTAACGACATCCCCCGCAAGCTATAGTGAAGACAAAGTACCCTGCTAAAAGACGGATCAGAAACCAGAGCTCCGTGATGGCTTCTTTAACGACGGCTCCAGTCTTGTGAAAGGACCCGCCTGAAACTTGACTCAGCCTGAGAACCACCAGTAATGGCCTTTATGACTGCAGTCCAGACAAAATACCTGATGGCTTCTTTAATGATGGCTGCAGTCCTTGGAACGGACCCGTCTAAAAACTAGAATCGGTCCAAGAACCACCAGGGATGGCTTTTAGTTGCTTCACTACGGAGTCCGGTCAAAGTTCCTTACAGAGAATGGCAAATAAACCAGAAAACAGTAGGCCTTTCACGGCCGTGCCTCCAACATGTTGTCCGCACCGGGCCCCGTAGTGTAGTGGTTAGCACTTCGGACTATGGACCCGGAGACCCGGGTTCGAGTCCCACCCGAGGCAAGCGGGATTTTTCCAACCTAGGTCGGCTCCTACCCAGAGCGGGTGTGCTATGGGCCCAATGGGGAGGCTGTTGCCACACAGCCGAGCTTCGCCCACTTCACGGGTGCGACTTTGGGGGTGCTTCCCTTGGAATTCCATTCTCCCTGGGTGCACCACAAAGTGGACAAGCCAAGCTGCGGCCAGTCAGTGACACAAGCCTGAAAACCAGAGAGTAAACCAGAGAGATTTTCGAGAATAAGAGTTGTGAATACTATTTACGGCAAGACAAAAAGAAAACACCCTCCTAAAGCTATACAGTAAACAAGAAGATATTTACAGCGTTGAATACCCGTCACGACACACCAAGAGTTAAAAAAAAAAAAAAAAAAAAAAAAAACACCGTTCTGAAGTTATACAGTAAATCGGAGAGATCTTCGCCAACACTAGCGTGTTGTTGAATATACCCTTCACGAAACAACAGGAGTTAAAGATCTAAGCTCCCAACAAAAAAAACTTTCCGAAGTTTGAATTTTTTTTTTAATAGAGTCGACCGTGCAAGCACAGTCAACTCTGTCACAGTTGCAGAGTTTTCAGCGTTTCGGGGACCCTAATAAAACCGGAGCACGAGTTTGCTGTGACATTATTTGGCTTTTGGTCAGTGAGCGAGACACATCGCTACAGTGTCCAGCGCCGGGAGTGCTGCACGATCTTTCTCGCTCAGTATCAAAACGCAAACTGAGCAGTGAATCAGGCAGCCCTTGGCTTTTATTGGGGTTTCAGGGACGCTGAAAACTCTGCAGCTGTGACAGAGTTGACTGTGCTTGCACGGTCGACTCTGTAATTTTTTTTTCACATTTCGGAAAGCTTTTTGTTGGGAGCTTAGATCTTTAAAACAGCGCCGTTCTAAAGCTATATCGTAAATCGGAGATATCTTCGCCAACATAGCGTGTTGAAGACCCTTCACGACACAACAGAAGTCCAGAAAGCACTGTTCTGAATTAATACAGTAAATCGGCGAGATCTGCGCGAGCAGTAGTGTTGAATACCCTTCAAGACACAACAAGAGTCCAGAAAGCACCATTCTGAAGCTATACAGCAAACCGGAGACATCTTCGCCAACACTAGCGTATTGAATATACTCTTCACGACACACCAAGTGTTCAGAAAGCACCACTCTGAAGCCAAAAAGTAAAGAATAAAATGAGTTCTTCGCCAACAAGAGTCCAGGACAAAAGTGCTCCACTGAAACTCGAAGACAGCCAGCTGATGAAGCCAAGACGCTAAAGACATGGCATTGTTGTGTTACTGCAATTGTAACGAGAAACGAAATTGAAGACCCGAGCTTTGCTAGCTAAAGCTGATGCAATTCTTTCCCCCTCCCTCCGAGCCTTCCAGTCATTCGTTTTCAGTGTGGGAATGCAATTACACTGGGCCGAAGATTTTGCCGAGAAAAGGGAATCGAATCCCGCTCCATTTCTAGAAAGGCCATTTTATTCTTGTAATGAGAGAGGACCAAAAAATAGCGCCTGAAGGGAGTCCTAGCCCCGGAAAGGCTGTAACTGGCTCAGCAGACCTCCGTTTTCCTGGGGGTCAGGGGGAGAGTCTTGGAGGAGACCATTCCACGGGTGAGGTGTCTTTTGCTTCCGTTTTGCCCTCCCGAACTGGCCGAGGGTCGCGGGTCAATACGAGAATTAGATCATGATTGCATAACTGCTTTCGCCTTTCTAGGCTTGGAGGGTAATCTTTATGTGGGGGGTGGAATCGATTGACGTAGTTTGGACTGAGATTGATATCCTCCCCCCTCCCCTCCTCCTCGACCTCCCCCCTTCTTTTCTGTCTCGTAGAAGTCATCTTCGATCTGATAATATCATAGGGGCACAGTCGTAACCGATTCCCCATTCTTCCCTCATAACCATCCCCGCCTTCCCAGACCCATCCCTATGTCCCGGGATTCGACATCACGGCCCGTGCATTCATAGTACAACTCTCTTTCTCAGATCAGTGAAATCACGGTGCCCCTTCTGTGATGGACAAAACGTTAAAAAAAGCCATAACAACAACAACAACAACAACAACAAAACACACACACACACACACACACACACACACACACACACACACACACACACACAAAAGACAAAAGCAAAAACAAAGAAGAAAATGCTCACTCACTGAGCCTCTCTCTCTCTCTCTCTCTCTCTCTCTCGTAATTTGTTATTATTCCATTCTACGGTTGGTTTAATGGGATTTTTTTTACTGGGCATGTTATAACTTCATCTTATTGATGTTCAAACTGTTTCCCTGTATTTCCACCAGTACAACGCAATAATTCTGTTAAAACTAAAACAACAACAAGAACACCAAAACAATAAAGAAACAAAGAGACAAAGAACAAACCCAACCCAACCAAAACAAAATGAAGAAATGCACGTCCACCCATAGATTCTATTTTTACGGATGGTGTACCAGAAGAACGACCCCTATGATATGTACAAACTATTCCTGAATGGGACGATACAGAATGAGGTCGGACCAGTTGTGGAGAGCGTTAGCCTAAAATCGTAAACCGGTTAGAAGAGACTCTATCCACTATCAGGCCAATCTCATTCACAGAAAATCGATCTGTGACCTCTACCCTCCTCCCCCTTCAACCATCAGCCACCCTCCCCAATATCTCTCCCCTTTCCCTTCTCTCCCCTGCCCCCCCCCCCCTCCACCGCCAAACACTCTCTTTCCCCGAAACCTCTCCACCCCAACACCCCTCCCCCAGAATAAACCTCCCATCTTTTCTTCTTGTACCACCCCCCCCCCCCCTTTTTTTTTTGAGGGGTACAGCCCCCCCCCCTCCCCCGCTCTCTCTCTCTCTCTCTCTCTCTCTAATCACACCGTGTAACCGGCCAAGGCGCCGGGTGAAATTCGTGTCTTGGAGGGAAAAAAGTTAATGTGTTTCCGGCCAAACTTAATGTCTTTTCGCAACTCTTAGGCCTGATTGCGTGACGATAGTGGGGAGCTCTGTTGGAGAGAATTTGAGCCATGGTTGGGAGGAGAAGGAGGAGGGGGTGGGAGGGGGGGGGGAGTGAAGCGACGGCGGGGAGGAGGACAGGGAGGGGAGGGGGGCAGTGAGGACGGATTGGGGACAAGAGCTGAAGGGTTAACTTTGAGAAACAAAAGGGAGGACTATACTTGAGGGAGGGGAGAAAATAGTCATGAAAAGATTTTAAAAGACCTTTCACGGGTTTTAGTGGTAAAATACAATAACCATGACCTTACGGACATGAAAACGAAAATACAAGTAGATTATGCATGCGTGTTCTATCACGTGTCTATGTGTCTTAGTCCTATCTGTCTCTGTGAGCAAACTATCATTGTGAAAACAGACATAGATTCTGAAATGAAAAAAGAAATACTTAGCTGTCCCCAACTACCCCACAGCCGGTGGTGGGGACGTTAAGAAACAACAGATTACGAAAGTATAGAATAGGAAAAGATATAATTATTCGGAAACAACAGATTGGGGAGTAACAGATTAGGAAACAACAGATTAAGAACAGATTAGGAAACAACAGATCAGGAAAGAATAGATTAGGAAACAACAGATTAGGAAACAACAGATTTGGAAAAAGATTAGGAAACAATAGATTAGGAAACAACAGATTGGGGAGTAACAGATTAGGAAACAACAGATTAGGAAACAACAGATTTGGATACAGAATAGGAAACAACAGATTAGGAAATAACAGATTGGGGAGTAACAGATTAGGAAACAACAGATTAGGAAACAACAGATTTGGAAACAGATTAGGAAACAACAGACTGGGAAATCATAGATTAGAAAAGAACAGACTTCACGTCAGAGGAAAGGCACATGCTAGTGTCACATCATAGGGTACAGTTGCAGATATGCAGGAACTGCGCACAAACATCACCGGAACCTAATCAATACCAGTGATCCTTAAAGATCTAAGCTCCCGACAAAAAGCTTTCTGAAGTGTGAAAAAACTTTTACAGAGTCGACCGTGCAAGCACAGTCAACTCTGTCACAGCTGCAAAGTTTTCAGCGTCCCTGAAATCCCAATAAAAGCCAAGGGCAGCCTGATTTCACAGCCCAGTTTGCGTTTTGACACTGAGCGAGAAAGATCGTGCAGCACTCAACATCCCGGCGCTGGACACTGTAGCGATGTGTCTCGCTCACTGACCAAAAGCCAAGTAATGTCACGGCAAGCTCGTGCTCTGGTTTTATAAGGGTCCCCGAAGCGCTGAAAACTCTGCAGCTGTGACAGAGTTGCCTGGATTATGCACAGTCGAATTAGTCTCAGTTCAGTTTAAAAAACGCCGCAATGTTAGTGCGGCTTTTTGCGGGGATTGCAGACCTTTACAGCGAAATAGAAATTCATGAATTCATACGATAAACGCCGACTTAATACACACAGAATAGAAAAGCAATAGGTGCAGCGGCTCATATGACAGCACATGAATAATAAACCCTTTTTTTTAAAAAAATCAACGGACGACTATAGGAGCATTGGGGCGGTCGGTGGTCTAGTGGTGAAGACTTTGTCACCGACGCGAAGAGGTCAGGTTCGACTCCCACTTGGGGCAAAGAATTGTTCAGTCTCGTATGTGGCATCGTTCATTCGGACCGATCGTTGGGGGTTCTCTCCGGGTACTCCGGCTTCCTCCCCCTGTGCTTTGGAAATGTTCAGCCCACAAAATTCAGACAAAAGTAAAATCCAAATTCCGAAACTTAAATTGCTGAGCTGACCCTTCGTACAAGCTGATTGTAATGTGTTCATGTTCAGTGTGTCAGAGAATGCGTGTGATTCACGTGAGCGTGCGTGCTGGGTTCAGTTCGCGGCGCTTTGAGCCACTTCAAGAAACTGGGTAAACTGGGTAAAGCGCGTACACAGTACACGAATCTTATTCTATTATCATATATTCATAGTACTGCAACATTGTGATAGATTTTTAGATACGAGTGTACGAACATGTAAATAGGTGGAATGAGTGTGCATGGCCGTATGAGTGAGTGTTTGGCATGTTTTATGTTTTTATGAGAGACCACAAAACAATGTTCCTCTTTTGGAAATTTAATAAATGTCTTATGTCTTATTATTTCGCCGTTGCTTCGCTTCACCCCTGTCCCAACCTCCATGCACCTCCTAGGGCGTCACACACACACACACACACACACACACACACACACACACACACACACACACAGATAATCCCCGAGTCATTGCGCACGGTACATCAAGAAGTGCATCTTAAGAGCAGATCAGACGGCGCTAGATTATGCAGGTGCTTTTGGTTTGACGTGCGCTCAAAGCCCAATCTCGAGAGCTCTCGAGAAGAAAGGGGAGTCTTGATTAGACCATCATACAGACTGTCTGCACTTCTGAGTGCCGAATGTCGGTGCCCGAGATACATCCGATTGTCGTCTCGTGCTGTTTTGACCCGCGGTCACGAGTAAGAGCCGAGACAAAGCTTTATGTAAATATAAAGATAAAGAAGGGGAAAGGAAATACTTGTGGACGAAGAGAAGGTATTTGCCGGCGTAGAAGTAATGTATCGTCGTCATCTTGGGGAGGAGGCCAGGTGGCTCAACCAACTGTCAGGCTCGAGGTCGACGGTTCGAATCCAAAGTGACAGAGCGTGCAGCTTTTCTTTCTGTGATCCCTGGTTTGAAAGACATCGACAACACCCATCCACTCCGTCTTCACTTATATGTCGACACTTTACACACACCCCACATCCTGACAGTAGCAACACATGATCAGCTTGTAGTCAACCACGGGAAACGACTACGCCTAGTATATTATACCCGGTAACTCATTCCAAGAATTGCATTAATTTTGATCAGGCAAAGGCTTGGTTTGAAATACATCGACAACACCCATCCACTCCGTCTTCACATATGTTGACTACCTGACACACTTTGATCGTCCTTCACCGCGGCATATTCCTCTTTGAATTACTGTTATGAATCAGTAAACCACTAGTGAATTTACAGCTGCGAGCATGCGCACTTGGTGAGGCCACGGAGGGCCACACCCTGCTGTGCGAATCTCAGTCAATGGCCTGTTTCCGCCAGAATTTCCCCAACTTTAAACAGAACGACGACCTGAAAAAAGAAATTTCCGGGGGTTAAACTACGGTGGCTGAGCCGCTGGTCAGCTCATGTGCAGTGGAGGTATGCCGCATCATTTACACGAAATTATCTGCGCTATTTAACTGCTGTAATACCGTTTATAACTGGTGGTTTAAGTGGTACCCATACAAAGCATTGTAATAATTCAGACCGGTTCATCAGTATCTCTTCTAATGCTCGGGCCGTGAGTTCGTATCCCGGCTGGGGCCAAATACTTGTGCTGGCTTTTTCATCGTTGCCCCGTCTTTGATATCACCCGTATGTGGTGGAAAAGGACGCTACTAGAAACCCCCAAACATCCACCCACCCCCTCATCAGTATCTGTTCATCTCACTATATCCAGCACATGTTCTTGCTCATGGCCTTTCCTTTTCTGTGTTCCGAGATTTCTGTACGTGGTGGAAAAGGACGTTAAACTCCCGAACACCCACCCATTCACCCTCCGAGATTTCTAGTCTCACGGACCGCTCTGAGCTGTTTTTGTGGTGTCTAAGAGGCCGTCTACACTTGACAGTTTTACCAGGTTGGTGCGTTTACATTTAACCAACCCGGGTGAAAAGCTGCATTCTACGGAACAGGGTTGAACGCGCATCCAGGACCAGTCCGTGTTAAAAAGTGACATGCATTGGCGTCATGTAGTTCGGGTAACCCATGAGTGATCGGGGAAGTCACATCCTCGATTTCAGGAGAGGGGAGACCATGACTAGGCGTCATGATGCTTTCGTCAACGCATGCCAGTGACGGCGGGCATGACGTAAGTTTTCCTACGTCATTGTCAGAGTTAGACTTGCAGAGAATGTAGTGTAGAATGTAGAACGCTGTTGACCCGACTCCAACCCGAATCGAGGTAAACTCGGGTTGAACCTGGTTTGTAGTGAAAACAGCCTCTGACATAGTGCCACTTGGAAACAGGCACAGCTACAGCGTAACAGAAAGGTATACGCGAGGGAAACATATACAGGCGTCTGCAGAAGATTTGCGGTCACTCACCGAGTGGAGTGAAGTAACTTCGATTTGCATAGCTTGCAGACGGCTGTGTATTGCATTTGGTGCTCTATGAATCATTAAGATGGACTCTTTCGAGCATGTAGGGCCCGGGAGCTCACAAACGCATTTCAGTTCCAAAACAAAAGCTGTCTCCTTTGAAGCCTAGTAATTTTGGAATAGGCGCGCCTGTAATCCTACATTGGAAACATCTTGCACGTTTCAATGCGTTTATCACGAAAGCACGCAAGCTAGCTAAAGGAGAAAATGAGAACAATCAGCAAGTCCGTTTTCTCCACTCACGCTAACATCACGCGTAACAGCGCAAGCCTGCTCCGATCAAAGGGACTTGAAAAACGAGAAAACAAAGTCAGAAAGAAAAACCCACAGTACTGCCGTCATCTGCATACAGACCACGTACATTTGTCAGCCGTGTCAGCCACTTAAAACATGAAAGCTTTCCTTCTCGTCTTGCCTGCCTTTGTCCAGGAGAGAGAGAGAAAAGTAAACACTAGATGTAAGTGGGGTCCCGCTGATAGCCTGATACGAATTGCAAATTCTAGTGGACCTGGCTTGCATCTTGGGTAATTCGCTAACAGGTTCGACTGTGTCCTTATTTTCCGTCAAATTCAAACAATCTTGACCTACGTTTTCTTGAGTCGAGAGTGAGTCTTTGCCTTCATCCCGAGCAAGGGACTATAAGCGTCTATGAAATTCATTGCGCTTGTGCTTTTTTTTCATGATGACGGTAAAGTCTTCAACAGGGGATTTCTAAACTTTAGTCATCCATCCAACGTTTATGCAGAAAGGTTGTGAAATTTTGATAAGGCAAAAGGGATTGTCTGTTGGCTCGTTATTTCTGTGGACTTGTATACAGAAGATGTGGACCTGAGAGTAACACATTTTTTTGGCGGTGGTGTCGTTTGAGTGTGAAGCTTTTAATGTTCATTTATTTACGACGCGAAAACATTTTCTTAACCCCCGTAAACAGTCGATTCTTTGTATTTTCGCGTCGTCGTGAAATCTGGCAGGAGGGTTTCGGGTGTTGGGAAATTGAGTACCAGAGTGACGCGCAGGGCACAGTTAGTTAATATTAATGAGCAATTGGTTGTGTCAGAGCCCGAACAGACTTTTTTCAGGTTGATAATGGTGTGTGTGTGTGTGTGTGTGTGTGTGTGTGTGTGTGTGTGCGTGCGTGCGTGCGTGCGTGTGTGTGTGTGTGTGTGTGTGTGTGTGTGTGTGTGTGTGTGTGTGTGTGTGTGCGTGTGTGTCCCTTTCCTGCCCAAATATCAGGGACCCTGTAATTATGTTATGTATGTATCCACGTCCCTGCAGATATCAACCCGATAACCAAGCAACTCAACAGTACTTCTCTATAGACAAGCGGCCTCCTTGAGTGATTATTCATTATCAGTTACAGAGAAAGACGGCATGTAACATTCACAGATATGAGTAAAGGTAACAAATCGTCTTTTATGAAGAGAAAGACTAGGTAATGCAACACTAAACCAAGTCTACCCATGCGTTATAACGGCGTTTTACGATTAAAAAAAAAAAAAAAAAGACCTAACGCATCGTAGCCATGACTACAGGCTTGACACAGGCCGGCTTTGCTGAACGGTCGACAAACACTTTGAGCAGGAGTCGTCACGCGCAAGAGTGGCTTGCGGGAAGACGTATCCTATGTGCCATCGTGTGCCCCAAATCCGGTTTTCATTCGTGACTAACAATAATCGGAATAGCAGAAAGCAAGGGGGGGGGGGGGGGGAGGCTTGGGGTAGACCAAACCACCACCACCTCCACCACCATCACCACCATCAACAACAACAACTTGAACAACAACAACAAAAAACCCCAACATACATTCTGCTTTTCACAGTTTATTCGTTCAGGGTTGCCA